>JAKSZP010002802.1:0-157592 GCA_022478985.1 Massospora cicadina | reverse complement strand
TAATAGCCCCCTTGTGCTCCCTGGAGCAACATACAATTTGGCATTTGGTTAAATATGACAAGTTGTTCCCGCATAATGACAAAATTACTCTAATTTAACAAAAGTTGTCATGTAGACTGGTAGCTTTATCTATTTCCGCCCCTTTCATGGTTTTTTATCTTGTCTTTGTGAGTAAAAACAGTTCTGCATTTCCAGCTACAATTAACCAGGTGTCATAAGGCACCCCTTCCTAACCAATTGTACCTGGTTGCCCTCTGAGACCACTCTTATGGTTTTGTTCACGGGCCTCCACACCCACCTCCCCCATTTTTTACATAAAGAGATAATTGGGCAATTGTTGGCATATGGAAAATTCTCAATATTAGAATTTGTGGTTCCCTATGGAACCACCCACCTTGCAGGCCATCAAGCCTTTGAAACTATCTAACCTGAATTAACCAAAATTTCCCTTTTGATTCCTCATCAACCCATTATCCCTTCTATCATGATTTCATTTTTAGGCTTGAGTGGATGAGGGGCGCACTTTCTGACCCATGTTTTTTTAGTAGGATCATTAAAAAAGGTGCTTCCACTTCATCACCAGAACCATGGCGCACACAAAACTCCTTTCCTGATGACCCCAGTGCTAATACACCTACTTTCTTTGAGTGGGGTACAAATTTCCTCCTCCTCAGGGCGCTAGCTGAAGCTTTTATATTATTCCACTAATCAGGAGCCCTCTCACTGATATTCTTCTCCTGAACCAGCCAATCAGATTATTATTGAATCCTTTAAATTCTATCACTTTAACCCTGCCAAACCCTCCAAAACAACCATATGTTAACAAACCAGAAATTTTCAATCATAAAATATGGGAAAATTTAGAGACTGACAAGTTGGGAATCCTTTCCCCAGCTTTAATGAGGCCTTAAGCTTTATGACTTACCTCAATACCAGTTATGTGGCCCAGTTCCCACCTTGGAATTATGCGCCCCCTTGATGCTAATCCATTCCAAAGCTACCATACAATATCTGAAGAGTTAGTTGACTCCCAAGAATGTCACCATCTCCAGAAAAGGAATTGCAAAATCAGTTGTAGTAATGTCCAAGGGCATGACCCCTCCTATCCTCCACAACACCATTTACCAAACAAATAAGAACACCCTCTTTTCCAACAGGTGGATAGCAAAACAGCTTAAAAAGTTGTGGCAGCCGCAAATTTTGAACAAAGACTTGCATCACCCACAACATTATCGCCACCTTTGTCACTCTCTCCAAAGCATGCCCTGGGGGCAAGAAAGCACTTTCTAGATAAATTACTACTATCCTCATAGAAAAAATCAAGCTGCAAGCGTCTTTCTGTTACCTTAGCATTTATCTTCAAGATCCACCTACGCTATGCTCCAGCTTTAGACAAGCTCTGGCTACCCCAGGTGAGGATTAAGAGCCTCCTAATCTCCCTTCACCCGCCGCCATAGTTGGATGCAGTTTACCGATTCCAAATTAATTAATCTTTTTTTGAGTTTTTGAGTTAGTCTAAATGAAACCACTTGTCCTATTTCAACTTTTTTAGTTTTAGTTTATTTCTTTTGTGCATCAGTAATGTTTATCCATGGTCAGCTTACCTTAAATATATAAAAATCTTACTTTTTAACAATTTTGCAATTTTGAGAAGTTAATTTTGTTAGTGACATAATAATAAAAACTTAATACAATATCATCAGCAGGGCGTTGAAAATATAGCTGAACATTGGGAGGAGATGTTATTATACTATTTTCAATGGTAAAAACATGCCAGCGCTATTATCAAAATTTCTAATAAAATTCTACCCTTCATCATCGTTATGTCATTAACAATATGAGCTCATTATCTAGTGCAATTCTAGAAGTTGTAAAAAGGTTAAAACATTAGATCCCACTGTGGAACTATCTTAATCTGTCAAATTGACTGACCCTTGAGTCAATTCACTTTAAACAAAACTTTCTGTTGTTCAATTTTTTTTCACAAAATACTTCAAATGAGGCAGTCTCTTTAATATTTTTTTAAAACTGATGAACCTCCTGATTTGGCTTCTTTCTTAGGGAGTAAATTTCACATGTTACATTAATTATTTGCCATACCCTCAACTTATCACAAACCTGCTTAAACTTACATATATGATTTTTTTTAACATTTGATGTTTGTTGAAGGTGGGAACTACTTGTGACTTGGAGGTATTCAGGCAGGTTGGGGAAGAAGCTAATAATCTCACAACCTTGGTCTGTCCTTTGGAAGCAATCCTGAAAAGAGCAGGATGCTAAGGTTTGTGACCCTTTTAGTCCTAAAGAGGGCATCATATCCAGCTTGATAGCCATAGCTGAGGATCTTACAAGATTGCTCAGTTGGTGTCCGCACTACAAAAAATCCTGTCAGCTTGGCTCACATAACTATTGTAAAACTTAGACAGCACTCCTGCACTCACTTTTCAAAAATGACTTTATCTCGTCAAGCAAATGGCCATTTAAAAGAATTTCAAGATACCGCTTGGTTTGATCTCCTGGCCCTCACACAGAAGAAGTCATTCATGGGTACGCCCATGTTTAGCAACCTTTAGTAAAGCGGCTGAGGCCATCAATTTAGGTCGCTCAAATGTCCTAGAAGAACCTTTGCCCATAAATCTTATTTTACAATCGCCGCCACACTTAGGGACAACCTTAAAAAAGAAACTTTAGTAGCAATCCAGTCATGAGCATCTGGTTTTGTTGCAGTAGAAGGCAACCCCATCAGCCCTCATGGGAAGATCCATAGGCGCAGGTAGAGTCAGAATTAGGTCCAAATTCTGTGAAAGACCCAGGATGACAGTACATGGTATTCCTTCCCGCATTAATCTAATTTGAGATAATTTTAAAAACTACAATAATTTTTTTAGTGGGGGCGTAAATATTTGGCGCCCAAATTAATAAGGGACAAAGGACTTTTTATAATTTATGAGGATCTGACTGATCTAAGGTTCAAAAATATGAAAATTTCATAAATTCAATTATATTAATCAAATACCAATTAGCTTTAGCCAGAGGAAACAAAAGGCGCCCTTAAAACTGGAGTTCTGAAATGGTGGAATTTTTTAGCAATTGAAGTAGCTCACCTTAAGCACTATCACAAACCCGTTATATGTAGAGAAACCAAAAGGAATCATTTTTGATAGTCAAAATGACAATCAGTTAAACCCAAAGATTGTGCCAACTATCAGGTCTTTAAAATTTGGTTTGGATGCCAAATTTTTATTATTTAAAATCCATTTATCTTTAAACTTTCACCATAGCTAATTTATAAGACTTAAACAAGTCTAGTTTATTTTTCATGATCTTTTTAAATATTGATTAATAAAATTCATTTCTTTATTCTGTGTATTTACGTGGCTCCTGCAAAATTAAAACTAGTCTAAAAGCCTTAAGTTTCTTATTTTTGTTTGAACAGGAACACTACATTAAACGCCTTTATCCTGAGCAAAAATAATGAACTCAGTCACTTGGTGAATCATTTTTTGCCCTCTCCTGGGGTCACGAGGCATTGTTAGGGCTAAGTACTCTCTTAACCTTGATTCAAAGTCTATTTAACCCTCAAAAGTAGTGGTAAGTGGGCATCTAGAGTATTATCTGAGGTGTTTTATGGTTTTTGGACAATTACTTGGTTGGTGATGCCAACGCTTTTACCAATTACTGGAAAGAGCCAGTACATAATTTCTGACAATTATAATTATAATATAGTAATAAGAGCATTTTGGATGGAAATAACAATAATATTGTCCAAAAGACCCTTGCCAATTCTCAGTGGAACCCCTCTAATATTGGTAATACTTTTATTAAGGCTATTTGGCAAAGTTTCACGAGTTTTGGAAGTTGTATTGCATTGACCATGGGCGGAAACAAGGTAGTCAGTCTAAGATTCCTTCCCAGGCCACTTACAGTTTACCTCAAACACCTAGGCGGAGACCACCCCCTTTTTATAGGCTTGGAGGGGGTCCTGCTAAAGCTTTAATTTCACGGCCAATAATTGGGTAAAATTTTAAATGCGTACCTCACAGATTTTTCTTACCTGTCATTAAACTCCATTGGCCAATTCATCAAAGTGAGGCGAGTCTTGAGAGCTCCTTTAGGTCAAGCCCCATAATCCCTAATTTAGACATTACTAGCCTAATCCAAACTTCAAGCCTTGACACAATTATATACTAAGCATTGAGATATTGTGAGGGGTCACTTCTTGACCCTGAGGATAATATTAAGGAATTATTAAAGCCCAACCTTTTATTATTATCAAAGGTTTTATATTTTAAATTAAATAGTCAAATTACCCCCTTAAATAATTAACCCAGCAGTAGAGAGTGTATCATCTACTGAAAAACATTGTTGAAATTCAGGGTGCAAAGCACTAGCGAGCATCAAAATACCCCAGAATTCCAACACATAACATTACACAGAATTCACACACTTTTGGTCCGTGTGGAAAGCTTCAAAGGAAGTGCCTGTTCCATCCCTCTTACCTGAATGGCCTCAGCGTCCTACCATTATGATAATGATCATCTTTTTGTAGGTTTTCTTGCTGCGCGAAATTTATAGGATGATGTAGGGATGGTTGCCTGTACCTATTAGCCATAAAGTGCATTATTTAGATTTAATCATGTTGAGCTCTCTTGAGAACCATGGCCTTAGAAAAAGTTCATTATTTTTTTGGAAAACTTAGTTTTAAGGAGATACCAAGGTGGCAGGAAGGACTCTAACATTCGCTCATCAAATCACTCAAGTGTTATAAGGATTACCCAATAAGTGCCACTTGGATAAGACTCCTTGGTAAACAGGAGACCCTGATTGAGTCCCTAGATGAGTGTCTTCAACTGATTGATCAATTTTCTTGTCCCAATTAGGGCTATGATGCTGCCATGTAAGCCTTGTTGTTGACGACTCATGGGAAGGGTTCAATAGAGGAAAATGCTTGTTTATTCCACATGCTGCCCGCGCAGCTAAGGTTACTCCCTCAAAGCTTATGCAGATGTTCAGAAGTAACTTACACCCAGACAATCTACTAGCCTTGGTGGCAACGCGCATAGCTGAGAAATTTGGAGGAGGAGATAGGATTTGTCATAAACGTATAATACCAAATTTAAATGAAAAGAAAAATGTGATCTTATATATGCTAAGGGGTACGAGAGTGTAGAAGTGAAAGATTTTTACCTTGAAGAGTCTGAGCCCTTATGCCACACCAAGCATCCCCTAAGCAAAACAACTCATGTGCTCTGAGGCAGGACATGAAGTTTGTACAGTAGTGAATCCTCAAGGATCTGTCCAGAGTGGCACAAAGCAACTTGCAACTTCACCTCCTGTTCACAACTTTATACTAATAAAGGAACCTCTGCTCATTACTTCTACTTACTTATACCTCTTTGTAGTCAATTGAGAAAATCAAGACGAGGTGACAGCCTTAGTAGATACTGGGGATAATGAGAACTATGTACAAATAGAACTTACAAAACTTAATTTCCCTCTGAAGGAGGCAGGCGAGGTATCTCTAACTAAATCTGCCGAAACTGTTGCTTTTTAGAGGTTGTCAAACATCTCCACAATGGACAAGTGGAACAATAGTTCTAAAAGCTTATGCACTCTGAGTACCTTCCCTACTCTATGATATTGGAAATGAAATGGTGGCGTTGCTTCACCCCAGTTCAATATTTTAAACAAGGAGCTTACTATTTATCCAGCTAATTCTTTCCCCGTCAAGTGGAAGTTCACAATATGTGAGTCTACATCATCCAGTCTTTAAACTTTGTCTAGATAAGCAACTGATAGCGCCTAAAATAATGAATATGCTGAGCTTGATATTAGGTTTGGAGCTTGTAACTCCCAAAAATGGATGCTTTTGGTCCATTCTCTTTCAATTTCCAGTTCAAGGAAGACTCTGATTTTCCATGAGGATGTCCATTATAAAATGATCTAAAGATTAAAGAGAGTACAAGAGAAGTACTAGATTTATGTTAATCTGGATCAAAATTTACCGTCCAAATAATCCGAGGTCTCCCCAATCCTGCTGGTACCTAAGGCTAGTGGAGAGCTATGCCCCTGATTGAACTTTTGCAAGCTGATGAAGTGACTGAACCAACTCATATCCCTTACCACTTGTTGGTATTTTTGCCCATATTCACATCCGACTAGATTACCAGGGATTGCTATAAAATAATTCCCTAATGCAAAGTGAATTGTATATTGGTTGACCCTGATTTCAGGGTAACTATGTTCGTGGAAATTTTTAGGCTATTTACCTGGGTCAGATCCGTCAGGGATCAATATGGATGAATGCTTAAGATCTTGTTGGGCAGAGTTGCTGATAAAATGGGGGCATCTGATAGTTGATTAACTATCAGGTGTATAGAATGGGATCAGTCAGGTTTAATCACCAACCAATTGGGAATTTAAGGAGTAAATTGTGAGGCAAGTGATGCCTCCTGCAACTAGCAAATCAATAAGTTGGTTTGCAACCTGCCTTAATGGGTAACAATTTACATTACCTAGGCAGGCCGCTGCCAAATATGGTTAGTCTGCTTGGATTGAGAAGAAAAAGTTAGGGACACGTTTTCCAACTCTTTCTGTTTTAGGTCTCAAGGATGTTCAACGATGGAATCCTAGCCAGGATTGGGAAATACATCCCTGCTAAAACAAGGATGGGTAATACAAAAGCAACAGCTGCCGTTTCATTGAGGAGGTGCCAATAAAGGGTTGGACGTCAATTTCCCACTATAAATTTCCCTAAAATTCACTGATAAATAAGAATCAATTTACAGATTAATTACTAGTGTATTATCTTAATATACTTTTATCAGCATCCATTTCAAGTTCTATTCTTTCTCAAGGAAATTATTGCTGTGTGCTCTGATTTGGAGACTCTTTAGGATAAAGAGTAATTCTTTTCAGGAATCCAGAGAAGAAGCTGAATCAAAACTGGGGATTGCTGCCAACTGTGTGTCGTAGAGGGAAACTGCAAACATGGATCTGAGCATAGACCAGTTAGGCAGTACCAGGGAAAGAATCCCTATTCAGTACCTCATAAGTTAATTGAGAGGATATACTGACTGAGCTTTGGACTGAAATCTAATACTTCAATCAATTACAGATCATAGTTGCCATACTATTATCAACAATTATAATAACTACTATCATACAACGCAGAGAATTGAAACAAAACCCAAACCTGATCAGTTAATATATTTAAAGGGTTTACTAACTGTTAATACTCATAAAACCTATAAATTTATAACAATTGGTGCTCACTACAGGGGTGTAGTTGAGTAGAAGAGATTAGAACAAGATGTAATATAAAGATGAAGTAAGAAAACTATGGACGGAGTTGGCAACTGGCAAACAAAATGCCCTGAACTCAGCAGATCAAGAATTTAGAGCCTTGGAGGAGAGAGTCGCCAAGGTGGAGGAAGGGGCCAAGAATGTCATAAGTATCAGAAATGAGTTACTTGGAAAAGTAACGTCTTTAAAGAATAAAGTTGGGGACTTAATTTGAGAAGTCTTATTTCTGAAAACTGAGCATGAAATGGATTGCGTTCATTTAAAAGCATTCAGTACAGATATCAAATGGCTGATTAAACAGGTCGAGGTGTTGAAGACTCACAAATGTTAATGTGAGCCTTATGCGGCGACTGACACTGAAGAAAGAACACCTCATACGCTAATTTGGAAGATGACAACCCAACAAATATGCTGGCTGCTTTTACCGGTATTTTGGAGATGATGCATAAATTTACCCATAAGTGAGCTGAGTTGATGAAACCAGAGAAGTGGCTAGAGAAACCTTGAAGGAAACAAAGTGACACCAAAAGTGCTGACTTTCCATTGGGATAATGCTCCAGAATTTTTATGATTGTTCAATATATACAATTTATGGACACAGTGATTGTCAAAAGGTATTGGTGGTGATGGATTTCTTAGATACTAATTGTCAAAACCTAGTGTTGCCCCATCTAGAGGGGGACAGCTGTCATACGCAGAGGCCAAAGTGACCATTATGAAGGAATTTGGAAGCATGACGCGCATGTTGAAGCACAAACAAGAGTTTATGGGCATTCAATTCCAGAAAGATGAATCCTTAGCAAGCTTCATCAATTGGTTCTACCAGTAATTTTTAATACCTGGTTGGAACGAAAGTGCTGGATGATTTTAATGCCCAAATTGCATTACAAGTGGCCCTTCAGCCCTACTGCAATTTGCATTGGATGATGTCTTTCATGTTCATGATGGAAACTAACATCTCTTATATGGTAAACAATTTGAAAATACTGGGAGCTACCTTTGATGCTCCAAATAGAAGTTCCAAATCACTTTTTTATGAAATTTAAATCCAACAAAGGGGAATAAGGGCGCTAAGGAGATGAATAATCAAACCATGCTGGGGAATAGTCCTGAATACTTTGAACGGATTAATAAGAAGGAGAAATTCTGTTACCAGTGTGGAGGAAAGGGACATTTCGCAGTACATTGCAAGAAACCTAAGGATCAAATTAGCGTGGTCAAAGTGAAAGAGTCTGCAACTGCAAATGAGTCAGGAAAAGGGCCCGCGGCCTAGATGGGGAACAGTCTAGAGCTGTGGAGAAGCCTGTTCCTCCCAATATTATAAATAATTAAATTGACATCAGTGATCTGTTCATGGATGAAGACTTACAGGATCAGCTGTATCAAGTAGTCAATTTGGATATAAAATGTGGTAACAAGATTTGGGGCAAAGGGGATTAACCCTAAGATAATCAAAGTTGCTCGGCCACATGCCTAACAACTTGTGGACAAGATTTGAGCCACTGATAATCCCAAAGAATTGAACAAAATTTAATTAGATGAGGCAAACCTGTCAATCCCCTCAGTGCTCAAGGAATCAGTTCCTGATTTATCAGTGAAAATCATTCACACCCTCGATTTGGCTAATAATGCCGCTATACACTCAGTAAATACTATCTTACAATACACCAAGTGTATGTATATAGATATACTAGTAAATCAAGTACAGTTGAGGGCGATTGTTGACAGTGGTGCGCCCATTATTATAGTCTCTACTAAGTTGGTAAAAAGGATTATTATCTCGCCTGACTTGGAACACAAGAAGGACTACGGGACAGCTGGGCTGAATACCACCATCTCACGTGGAGAGTACAGTTCTCTACCACTTCAATTTGGATCCTTGGTGGTGTCTGCACCAGCAATAGTTTTGGACAACCAAAACTTTGACATTCTGATTGGGATGAAATTTCTATGAAAGTAAGGAGTTAAAAAAACTTCAAGGATAATATGTTGACCATATTGGGTCAGACAAGCCATTTGGTTTATCAGAAGGATGGGGAAGCTCCACTGAGCAGGAGAAATAACTTTATTAACTTTATATATAATGATGGCATAGTACCAATTTGATTCCAACTAGTTGGCAGGAAGCAACGAGAGATGATTGTGAAAATTTTAGAATATTGAAGAATTCCACTAAGGATCAAGAATGCGAAAACCATACAGCTGAGATCACAAGTAGTATTTAACATGGGGTTGACATTAGAGATACTGGAGATGCTGTATGGGGAGCTCAGAAGCCCCTGGAAGAAGTCCAGAGTAGAACCTTGGGTGGCACCAGGAATAAATTGCTGGGCCATGGAGAAATTTAAGGTCTCCTGGCGAATTTAAGTGAAAAACAAATGAAGATTAAGAAGAATCAGAACGTCATGTTTGTTCACCTAAAACTGATGGCTGAACTAAGGAAATTACATGATTTTGGGACCCGCAATGGGATGGGTTAACTGGCCAGGGTAACTGAGAGTATCAACTATTGGTTGATTAGGAGCAACTCGCTGATCTGACAGAAGGACAGCAAGGGGAGGTTCTTGAATTGTTCAAAAATATCAGGAAGTATTTGTCCAAGATGACCCAATTTATGATTTGTAAGAGATGTGATACACAAGGTCAATATTGGGGAAATTTTGCAATCAGGATGAGACTGATTTGACAGTCAAAGGTAGCCCAAGCGGTAGTGGAGGAAGAAATCAGCAAACCAGTGAATCACAGGCTTCTAGTTCCATCATCAAGTCCATGGGCAAGTCTGATTCTTATTGCAAAGAAGAAGGATGGCTATAATTGGGCGTTGATTGATTATTGGAAGCTGAAAAAGATTATGAAGAAAAATTTGTACCCCCTACATGAATTGATGATGCGCTAGATCATTTGGGAGAAGAAAGTATTTATCCACAATGGATCTAAATTCAGGATATTAGCAAATCGATTTTCCAAAAGAAGACCAAGAAAATGTGCGATTATCACCGCACAGGGGCTATATCAACCAACAAGGATGCCCCAGGGTCTGTGCAATGCGCCTGTGATGTTCCAGAGGGCCATGGATTCAATACTAAAGGACTAAAAGTTGTCATGCATCCTAGTGTACTTGGACAATATCAATCAGTTTAATAGGACGTTTACTGGCCATTTGCACTACTTGGAGGAAGTGTTCAAGAGAAAGTCAACAGCCAACCTTAAAATTAAGCTGACGAAGTGTCAATTTTTATTGAAAGAGTTGGAATATCTGGGAATCATGATCAACTCTAGTAGACTGCAGCTATAAGCCCATAAGATCAAAGCCATTGAACGAATGGCTGTGCCAAAAAGTGTCTGAGATAACCAAGAGTTCCTTGTAATGGTCAGATACTATAGAAATCTTTTTTGCCAAAATCACCAAGCTCTTAATCCATCTGTTAAAGGATCTGAAGAAAGGATTCTTATGGAATGAAGAAGCACAGGAATCCTTTGATGATAATGCCATAATATAATAGATTCTCCAATTTTTAAATATCCACGTTTTGAGTGAGAATTTATTTGAAAACTGATGCTTAAAAGACATTGATTGGCGACATATTGAGCCTTGTAGATGAACATGGGGATGATCTGGTGTTGTATGTTAGCCGGACTCTCTCAGCCACTGAGAGGAACTACACCATAACTGAGTGAGAATGCTTGCAGTCATTTACACTTGTAAATAGTTTTAAGTGTACATTCATGGAACATACTTCAAAGTGGTGACGGATCACTCCTCGTTGTGTTAGATTCACAATTTACAAGAACCAGAAGGATGACTGGCCTGATAGGCATTAAAGTTACTGACTTCTGATTATGAGATTGTCCACCATGTGGGGGCTTCTCATCAAGATGTGGATGGCTTATCATGGTTACCAATGGTCCAGATGGTATACCAGAAGGCGGATGAGCTATTCCAGAGAATATTAAATGGAGAAATTGGGAATGAGCCCCAAGAAACCCAAGGTGTGCTTTAAAAAGGTGATGGAAAACACCAAGACCATGGATGGACAATTTTTTAAGATGATTAATGGGAAGCGGTTACTATTCACAAAGCTGTCAGAAAGAGCAGTTATCATTCAAGCTACTCATAGGGTGTTGGACATAGAGGCCTGAGAAAAATGACCGACCATATTTGCCAGTACTAGTGTGAGTCAAAACTATGATATTGCAGACTATCATACTTTCTGTGTGGAGTGCCAGTTGCACAAGCCACATAAGAATATGACTGGAAATCAACTGGTCCGCCCTGGATATGCTTGGCATACAGTGTTCATCGATGTGATGGGACTGCTGATGATGAGCACAGGGGGGTCAAATACTTAATAGTTACAATTGATCATCTGATGAGATAGGTTGAGATGAAGGCCCTGGTGAAAGTGTATGCTACCAGTACTGCGAAATTCATCCTAGATCAAGATGTATACTGACATGGATGCCCGCAGGTACTGCTGAGCGACAATGGGACAAATTTCATTTCTCATGTGATCTTACAATTAAATGAAATAATGGAGATCTGAGGAGTCATGTCTGTACCCTATAAGCTGGAGACAAACGGACTGGTGGAATTAGTTAATGGTATGCTGGACATGACGCTGAGGAAGTTGGTCACGGCAAGAACTTCTGAGTGGGGGATGTAACTGAGTTTGGTGACGTTTGCCTACAATATAAGTATCATACTGCAATGGGAAAAATGCCATTTGAATTGCTATATGGGAGAAAGGCCGCGTAGCTGCCAATTTTATACTTGGTGATGGAACCAAAATTAGGGATGAGTACCAAGCAGTACCTGAACCATTTTGAGAATATCCAGATTGAAATGCGATCACAAGCATTTGATACAACTTTGAAGAAAAGGATACAAGCGAAAATGATGGACAATAAGAACTGACCAGCCTTAGTAGAATATCAAATAGACAAAAGAGTTGCCTATCACATTACACATGGTTTCAGGAGAAGAAAGAAATTGGATGCATTGTGGTTGGGTCCATTTGAGATTATAAATAATACATCATTGGATGCCCACTCCATCAAGCTCCTTTTGGATGGAAGGATAGTAAATTGAGACCATGCTATAATTTAGAGCAATGGATAAATAAAAAAATAATAAAAAAAGAGTTCCTGAAAGACCGCTGAATAATTAAGTTGTTAATTCTAAAGATTTGTTAAGTCTGAAAAAAGGACTGCTGAACCAAACTAGATGGTTAAGTCTTTAAAAAAAGTAAGACCTTGAACCATAGTAAACTGGTAGGTCTAAGTATACCTAGGATCCAGTTTGGGGGAATAAAATAAAAAGATGGACCGCTGAACCAAAAAAAGGTCAAGTCCCATGGAAAAAAGAAGAATAAAATAAAAGATTGATAAAAATTTTGGGAAAAAATATTATTAAAAAAGCATATAAAAACTGATATATTTTTATTTTTTTATTTCTTATTGGTTATCCTCAATAAAGGGATGATTCTTGGCAATGTCGCATCTTGGGGGAGGGAGGATGGATTGCAGTAGGAATAAATAACCCATAAGAATCTATGTGAGATTGGACTCTAGAAAGTGCTAGACCTACTCAAAACCAAGTTCATTGAGAGGACGCAGATCCCTGCAAGAAAGTAACTAGTGGAAAGGAAATTGGAATGTCAGAAGAAGCCAAATATGATACCCCAGAGAGGGAAAGGAAGCAACAGTATAAGAAGAGGCAGTTGGTGAATAGCCATGAGTAATCCCAATATATCACCAGAACTAGAAGATTGATCTTGAGTGCTTGCAAATGGGCTTCATCAAGAACACCAGACATATGGGTTGGCAACGAGCAAGGGATACTAGGTGGGGGTTTAAATAATGCCCCCTATCAAAGCTATTATTGGAAGATACCGATGGGACATGCCAGAAACAAGATAGTCATGCAAGGAGCAAATGGCATCCTTCAAGCATTGACTACAAGCTTCTTGGAAGCTGAATCAGAAATATTTTATAAGCCAAGAGACTGGAATCTTCGTGGCCCAACTTTGAAAAACTTGGCTAGCAAAGCGAAGAGCATAGGCTGCGATATTTCCATCTAGGATGTTTTCAAGATTGGAAGCATTCAGAGCTATGGACAAAGCCTTGGTGACTTTAGCCCTTAATTCTACATAGGGGAGTTCGAAATGTATGCAGTTGCCAATGGTTAGTTTGGTGCCAAGACAGTTGGCTTGTAATATTGACTGAGTCAGAAGAGGAACTCTGAAAGAAAGTCCAATCTTGCAAGGCATGAAAAATCGAGAGTTGAGGGATTTGCTTCAGGAGGTTTGATAATATTGTTGGGAGTATCAGCAAAAGGAGATGAATCCAGGAGAGTTTCAAAATCTAACTCCAGAATCGATGACAGAGGAAGGATTGGTCATGAGTCATTAGAGACAATTGCTAACCTGGATTCAGTGGGGTTGGTTACCATACCCTGTAATTCCACAGAAGGACTAGCTACTGGTACTTGACTAGGAGTATGAGTCCTGGAAGGACCATATAAAAGGTTCCATCGCACAGATTGACTCATCCACTGGAAGAGCGAAGATCTTTATCAGACAAACTATTGAGCAGCTGTTGGTATCGTGACTCAGAATTTGACATATGAGCTTGCTGAGAGGGGGGATGTTGGACTTATATGATAGTCAAAACTATGCATTCTGAAATCAATTAAGCTCCAATTTTGGAGAAATTAATCTCAAAATTAATGGGATAAGCTCTCCAGAGAAGAAATAGGAATGATATGAGCAAAGAGGATATTAAGAGAAAATAACAAGGGCAAACATAAATAAACATTTTTAATTGGGCCATGGAATAAGCATTGATGGCAAGAATCTTCTGCCAAGAATAGGAAAAAAATCAGAAAATCAAGGATTCTGGACCAAAAATCCTTAATATGACAGCGGGTAATATGCTCTGATGGGGGGAAAACCAAATCCCAGGATTGATATCATCACGAGTAAATTGATCAGCCCAGCACAACAGAAGGTCGTGGGGACCTCACTCTGAGTAGGCGGTAGCAAGGAGGAAGAGGAAGAGAGCTGTTTTCCAAAGGTCATCCTGAGAAGCGTTGAGTACTTATGATCATACTACGCTTGAACAAATGAAGTATTCAACTGAGTGTCTGAAGTGGTGTTCTCCTGCCCCAATCATTTTCTCGCTGGAAATCTAGGCAAGAGGGAAGATGTGTTTGGCTTTTGCCCATATTCCCAGACGACTAGATTACCAGGGGTTGCAAGGGGATAATTCCCTAATGCAAAGAAAATTAGATATTGATTCAATCTGATTTTAGGGTAACTATGTTCAAGGGATTTTAAGTTATTTTCCTGGGTCAGATCCATCAGGGACCAATCCAGATGAATGCTTAAGATAACATTGGGCAGAGTTGCTGACAAAATAGGGGCATCTGATAGTTGATTAACTATCAGGTGTATAGAATGGGATCAGTAAGGTTTCATAACCAACTGATTAGGAATTTAAGATGTAAGTTGTGAGGTGAGTGATGCTGCCTGCAACTAGCAAATCGATCAGTTGGTTTGCAACCTGCCTTAATGGGTAACAAGTCCCATTACATAAGAAGGTTGCTTGCTAAATATGATTGATTCACTTTGAATGAGAGGAAAACGTTAGGTACATGTTTTCTGACTCTTTCCATTTTAAGTCTCAAGGATATCTAACAATAAAATCCTAGCCAGGATGTGGAAGACATCAACGCTGAGATGAGGATGGGTAATTTAATGACAATGGCTGCCATTTCATCGAGGGGGTGCCAACCAAGGGTTGTGTTAAATTACCCACTATAAATTCCCGAAAGAATTCTTTAATAAATAAGAATCCTTTACCAGATCAATTACTAGGGATTATCTTTATTATACTTTTATCAGCATCAATTTTGATTTTATTCTTTCTCAAGGAAATTATTGCAGTGTACTCTGATTGGGAGACTCTTTGGGATAAAGAGTAAGGATCCTTTCAGGAATCCAGAGAAGAAGCTGAATCAAATCAGGGATTGCACCAACTGTGTGTTGTAGAGGGAGACTGCAAACAGGGATCTGAGCATAGATCAAGTTAGGCAGTACCAGGGAATGAATCCCTAATCAGGGCTTCATAAGTATTATAAGAGGAAATACTGGCTGAGCGTTAAACTGAAATCTAATACTTGAATTCAACTACAGATATAGTCGCCATACTATTATCAACAATTATATTAACTACTATCATACAACGCAGAGAATTGCACAAAACCCAAACCTGTGCAGTTAATATATTTATAGGGGTTATTAAATGAGAACAATCAAAAAAGCTATTAATTTTAACACCACTCTTTGAGAATATTTTGCCCATGATCTCTGGGACACTAGGTTTACCAAATTGGACCTGGTAGTGGCGCTTCATCAAGTACCTGTGCACCTCAATCATCAGAGATTTTTGGCAATTAAAAGCCACCTAAAAACCTTTTTGATTATTGGGTGATGCCCTTTAATCTAAGGACTGCCATAGTTACTTTCCAACGGCTACTAGATCATCTGCTACGATTTGTTGTTAGTTGTTGTATTGCATATATGGACAATGTACCAATGTTCTCTAAGTCTGAAGAAATGCATAGTAAGGATGTTAAGTCTGTCATGAAAGCCATCCATGATGTAAAACTCAAACTAAAACCCTATATTTGTGAGTTCCATAGGTAGTCCCTAATGTTTTTGGGGGACGTAGTGTTTTAGGGATGACTGGAGGTAGGTGTCAGGATTCCCATCTGAACTTCATTTTGGATGCATTGGATAATGGAATTGTTCCCAATTTAAACAAAAAGTTTAAAACTCTAAAGGGGTTTGAAATCAAGATATGATACTAGCAGAAAAGGATCATCCAGGATAATAGTGCTTTTCTCAAATCCCCTATTGGTTAGTTCTATTGGATCTAGGCTTGAGCAGCTTAGATTACCTCCCTAAAAAAACCCGTTTACCCATTTATAGTTGGTATTATGAAAATAAACCTTATGATTTTTTCCCTTTTCGCAATTTTAAGTAAAAATTGTAATTAATTAAAATTTGCCTCACCAGACTTGATATCTGGATCAACAAGGCTTCTCAACCAAGAGAAGAAACCCAGGTAAGTTTCCAACACCCTTGGAGTTTGGGCCAATTGACCAATTCATGAAAAGGATTTGTGGTATCAACCCATGATATTGACAAAACTGGTGCTCCTTGCCAGGTTGCACCCCAAGTTCACGGTGAAAAATATAAAAATAAACAGCAAAAGCAAATATGGATAATAATGAAGCTGTTTCAGAATAACTCCTCAGACTGTGAAGAGGCCAACTCAGCGACTTGGCAACCCTATCTGCTTTGGTACATGGATTGGAGCAAAGAGTGCTCACCACTAAAAAACACCAACTTGACCTCTAAGCCACTAATACCGCTTTAAAAAATGAAATACGCCAATTAAACCAACTCATTGCCACAAAGTTGGCTCTCAGTGCCGCCCATGAATGAGTAGATTTATTAATTGATCTTAATGATTTGCGGCAAGAAGTAGATGTTCTAAAAACTTCAAGTGTATTCCCAAAATATCAACTCTTCATTAGGTAAAAGAGCTGTTTCCATATCAGTTCTTGTTATTTGTCCTCTAACCCCACCAAATGGTACATTTTAACCTTTTTTAAAGAAAAATATGTCCCTGGTGAAGGAAGTATTTTCTCTTTCTTATAATGCTATGAAAGCTTTATAGAATAAACGACTGATCATCCACGACTTAAGCATTTGACTAACTGTCTTATCTGTATGGCTCAAGACATTATAGTTACCCATATGAAGCATTGCCATACTTGGAATGATGCTAAGTCTGCCTTGCTTCAGGAATTTAGGAGAGACTTAATCTTAACCAACCAAAAAAACTTTTATGGGCATAAGCCTTATTAGGGGAGAAACTGTCAATGAGTTTTCTCATTGTTTTTACCTTAAAGAACAAACTCTGGTTTCAGGGAATCGTCTTATGTTAGATGATGCCATTACCACTGCATTTTTGGAATTTAAACCTATGCCTAATATAATATTTTATCTTAAAGCGGCGAAATCAACTTAACGTCCCTCCTCCATATTAAAGAGGTTATATTGGAAAATCCAGCCAAACTACATAAACCCTTCAGACCACCTAGTTTTAACACCAATAAGCACCAGTCCCAAGTGTTGGCTGTTACACCCCCAAGTTGTTTACAACTGAATTATACTGTACTCATTGCATTTGTAACCACACTGTAGCTGACTGCCGCATCCTTTAACGTAAGTTTGCAAAAGATCAGTCAGTATAGGGCAAGAGGCTCCCTATGCTGATGGAAAACAAGTGCCTTAAGACCCTTGTTCTAGTTCTAGCTGTACCCCCAAAACTTCAAGTTGATTCGTGTCATCTGCTCAATCAGAAGTTAAAGTCCCTCTGTCTATTTAAGGAATTAAAAACTCTAGCTTTCTTAGTTCTATATTGATTAGTTACTCAACTTTATCTTAAAGGTCAGCTCTTCTATAGAAATCCAAGCCTTGGCAGATTAAACTTTTAAACGCGTTGAACAACCCCAAGCTTGGCCACAGCAGAATCCTTTGCTGGCTGCACTGCAAATCTCTAAAAACAGTCTATTAGCTATTAACTCCCAATTTGGATCCTTGGTGTTTCAAGTCAAAGTAGTATCCCATAAGGTTAAAGTCCTGGCAATAATTGACACTAATTCTCCGGTTAGTGTTATTTCTACCTGGCTTATCCAAAGGATAAATATGGCTCCAGACTTGATCCACGAAGCTGAATATGGGATGGCAGGTAGTCAGTCTACTAACGCGATAGGAGCCTATTCTGCTTTACCCCTTCGTTTTGGGAAGTTATTAATTACTGCCCCGGCCGTTTTTCTAGAAAACAATAACTATTAGTTGCTTATTGGGGTTCAACAGATGTGGTAGTTTAACAGCATCATGTACCACAAGGAAAAACCCTATCCCTACTAGAGTATAAGATTCTGTTAATATTTGAACTCCCCATTAAAAGTAAAGGAGCCCCAAAAATGGTCATGCTTTCTTAAATACCCATCCTCCAATTGCAAAATTTGTATAAAAGTCTTAGTGGAAGAACTAAGTTACCCCCAGAGGCTGTGGATGCCGAAGAAGGAATCCCTCTGTATGCCCCTCAGTCTATTACAATACCCTTGGGCTCACAAGTTATTGTATATACATGGATTTGGATTCTTACCCCTCTTAATCAAATTTTGCAACTTATTGGACACCAAAACCCTTCCATTAAGGAAGAGTTTACCTTCCCAGGGATTTTGGATCCTGCTCATAGGAAATCTTTTTCTATTTTATTATGGAAGTTAACCACTAAAACTCTTCAGGTTTCCTGGCATACACCTATCGCTTATGTAAACTATGCCTCATTAAGAGTATTGCTGATGTAAATTGTTTTGCTCATTACAAGATTTAGGAGTTTTATCCCCCACTCACCATAGATTTGGTTGACAGTATAATTTGGGATAACTTTACCCCAAATGAACGCTAGGATGTTGAAACCCTCATCGAGGAGTATGGCATATTTATTCCTTAGGACCAAGTGACTATGGGAAAATGTCCAGGGTAATTCATCAGATTGAAACTGATGATCACCCTCCATTTAAATCTCTGACTATAATGAAAAAGGAAACTTGGAGAAAGCTAAAGAGGCTTTAGAGTTACAGCAATTTGTGGAGGCCGGGTTACTTGTGCTTCTAAAAGTCCATGGGCTTCCCCACTCCTATTAATTCATAAAAAGGATGGGGGTCACCGTGTTGTTATGGATTATCGCCGCCTCAACTCTATCTCTTACAAAGATAGCTACCTCTGCCACTTATAAATGACACTTTGCATTTAATCTCAGGGTCACACTATTTCAATGCTATGGATCTCGCCAGTGGATACTGGCAAGCAGATCAGTCACCAGAGGATCGGGCAAAATGCACTCTTGTCACAAATGAAGGACTGTTTGAGCCCACTAAAATGCCTCAGGGGCTGTGTAATTCCCCTGCTACCTTCCAACGCTCTATGGACGGACTACTAGGGGATCTAAAACGCTCCTGCATACTAGTTTTCTTGATGATTTACCGTTTTTCAAGAGCCTTTACTGAACATCTGGATCACCTTAGGCAAGTCTTTAAGCAGTTACGGCAATTTTCTTCAAGATTAAAGCCGTCAAAATGGTCTTTCTTCCAGAGTGAGATGGATTTTTGAATCATAAGGTCAGTAAAGCCAGAATATACCCAATGGATGCAAAGGTCCTGGCTATTGCTACAATTACCCCCTAAATCCCTCTGTTATGTACAGTTTTTCTTAGGAATGTTAAGCGATTATTGCAATTTATCCTCAAATTTGCAGTCACCTCAGAGCTTCTGGTGTATCTACTGAATAAAGGAATACCCTTACAGTGGAATGAAGAGCAACAGCAGGCCTTCGATCTGCTATGCATCTCTCTCCCACTCTCCAGTACTTATTCATCCAGAATTTCGATAAGTCCTTCCTCCTCTTCACTGATGCTAGTAATATTGCCATTGGAGCCATAAAATCTCAGCATGATGAAAAATTAGTGGACCATCCTATCGCCTACTACAGAAAGACCTTATTTTAAGCCAAATGTAATTATAGCATTACAGAACATGAATGCCTGGCGGTCATACTGGCCATTAAGAATTTCTGACCTTAATTATACAGGAAGCATATTACCATCGTACCAGATCATGCTTTTTTACGTTGGCTACAGAAAATGAAGGACCTTGATGGGAGATTAGCCCGGTGGGCATTAAAACTTTAAAATTACGACTCTTCCATTATCCACTGACCAGGGCCAATACATCAAAATGTGATTTCCTATCTCGGCTTCCCATCCTAACTAAAACTGACACTAAAGTGGATTAACTCTATGACCTTCTAATCCAACCACATTATGGAAGGATAGATCCCTGAACCTCCAAAAAGAATTAGTGAAAAGATCGGAAAATCTACAAGTCAAGAACGGGCAATTGTGAAAACTTGTGTCTAAAAAATGGGTGCCATATGTAAGAACATCAGCTCAAACTGAAGTCACATTAGAGGGCATCAGCAAGTTTGCCATGGGGCATTCAGAAAACCTTCCAGTGGCTTAAAACTCAATGTTATTGGGAGGGAATGCTCGTTTCTATCCCGGATGTTTTTGAGTCCTGTCTGGTATGTAAAAGCCAAACTGGACCTATTCCCCGCTCTCAACATCCAGTGGTACCACCCAGTGAACCATTCCATACTATAAGCATTGATGTTGTGGGACCCTTTCCTCAAGCCTTCAATGGACATCAGTTCCTCCTACTAGCTATGGACCATCTAACTAAGTGGATTAAAGCTGTATTGCTCCCCCACACTTCAGCAAATGCCACTGCCAAGTTTATGTATAATAGGATTATCACCCAGCATGGATGTCCTAATGTCAGCCTTTCTGATCATGGATAAAATTTCTGCTCGACGCTGGTGAAAGATTTAGCAGACCTGATGGGAACCACACAGGTATTCTCCACTCACTATCTTTCTGCAACTAATGGAATGGTAGAGCGGGTAAATGGCACTCTAACTGCAACCCTCCAGAAAATGGCTATGACAGACCCCTTTATTGGCCCAATATTTGCTGAGTGCAATTATGGCCTATCAGATTAGTCATCATTGAATTACTAAGATGTCGTCATTCCAAGCATTGTGTGGCAGAAATCTTCATGTTCCTTCCAAACTTCATGCGATGCTTGACCAAGCTTCTCCTGAAGCACCTGAAGTCTCTATGCAAAGTATTTCAAATAAAATCATAAGACTTAGGACCTGGCTGCTGAATACCTGTCCACCAAAACCAGTAGAGAAACTGCTCAATTTGACAATAATCATAATCCCCTACACACCTTCCAACAGGGTGACCTCATCATATTCTATCATCACCAGCCTGGAGGTCATGAGCACAAACTGGGCACCAACTGGTCAGGTCCTTATTGAGTAATATATAGACAGGGCAATGAACATTCAATCATAGAAATTGTTCAGGGCACAGTTGTAAACCATGTGCATAGCCGCTTTATCCATCTATTTTCCCATCTACACCAAGATCTAATGGTGGAATTATCAGGATACTAATACAAATGGCCAATTTGGATGCGTCAGATAACACAAATTGATCCCAAACTGACCAAAAAGCTCAAACCTCTATCAGGGTTCGAAATCAAGCTATAAGATGAGCACAAGCGGATCATCTAAATTTCTTTGTGATTTCCTCAAATCCCTTATTGGTTAATTATATTAGATCTAGGCTTGGGTAGCTTAGTTTTTCCCCCAAAAAAACCTCCCTGTTTACCCATTTATAGTTGGTATTATGCAAATAAACCTTACGCTTTTTTCTCCCTTTTTGCAATTTTAAGTAGAAATTGTATTTAGTTAAAGTTTGCCTCACCAGAATAGCTATCCTGATTAACAAGACTTTTTAACCAAGCGAAGCAAACCAGGTAAGTTTCCAACATTATTGGACTTTGGGCCAGCTGGCCATATTACAAAAAAGGAATCATGGTATCAACCCGTGAGCCTGAAAGTAGGCCTCAACTAGTTTAAAAGATATAAAGGAATATAATTCCCAAATTGATCAAACTGATATACGAAGTTCTTTAGGAAAGGTCAACTTTCTGATATGGTTCTCTAAAAACCTTTCTGTGGTGGCTGTACCTCTAAATAAATTAAAAGGGAAGTGCCCTACTGTTGGGGCGCAGAAAATGAAGCCTTAAAAATAGTAAGAAATCGTATTGATTCCCCTATCTAGGATCATGCTGACCTGGAGATTATTTATACTAGAAAATGATCCATCCAACTGTGCAATTGGTGCTGTCCTTCTTTAACAGGGGAGGATGTATATAACATCCCATTTGCTATTTTAGTCGTAAGATGAAGCCCACAGAGACTAATTACCCCATTTACAATAAGGGGTTGTTGACAATAGTGACGTCCCTCCATTAATGGCAACATCACCTGATGTACACACGCTGGCCCACCATTATCCATACTGATCATAAAGCTCGGTAATTCTATAAGAAGCCACAACAGATGAACCAGTCAAAATCTCTTTGGTATCTGGAGTTGTCCATTTTTGTTTTCAAGATTGAATACCTCCCAGGTAAGGAGAAAGTGCTCTCTGATCTTTATAGTCAGTACCTCAGATTAGCATATACCAACCATGAGATAGACAATATAAGTACTGCCACCATGTTGTCTCCTGAAGTTCTTGCTTCAATTGAAGATAGTGCTAGTGGGATCAATGGAACAATTTGAGAAGATCAGAAAAAGACTAGATATTGGAAGATGCTACTAAAGGAGCTGGTTAATGGAACTTCAACCAAGTTCAAAAACTTTAGCAAAGATGAGAATGGAACTCTTTAACACATGAGGATGTGGGTCCCAACTTGGAGTTTACAAAAGGAGATTTTAGGGGACTTATTCAACCATCCGCTGGATGGACATTTGGGGATCACCAAAACCCACGGAGCTAATCACCAGATACTACGTGGCCTAGGTTAGTAAAAAGAATTAAGGATAATATGAGCCAAAGTCTGACTTGTGCTCATGTCAAGCTTCAATGCAATCTCCCATAGGGAAGTTGATGCACATGCAGAGGACCAACAAGCCCTAATCATCCATTAGTGTGTATTTTATCTCCTCTCTACTTAAGACCAGGGGACATATTCTATAATGATTGTCATTGTTTGGTTAGCTTTGTTTTGCTTTATCCATTCCATGTTCCACAAAGATCACTTCAAAGATGGCGGCAGCCTTGTTTTTGGAGGAAGTTTTTTCTCGCCATAAAGTTCCAGAGGAGAAACCTTTGATTGCAGCAACCTAATTTTCTATCATGGTTATGCAAAAATTACTGGCAAACCTATAAGTCATGCCATGCTGGTCCTCTGCCATCCATCCCCAATTAGATGGTCAGAAAGATAGAGTAATTAAGGTGCTTGAACAATACCTTCGTTGTTGTGTCTGGCTGTCAGACAGACTGGAGGGATTGGGTAGGATTTTCCCCAGTATTATTACAACAACCTTGTCCTTAGATCGGCTGGAATGTCACCTTTCTTTGACAACAATAATTATCATCTGGGTCCCTGACACCTTAGTGGGAGGGGGAACCTCAAGGTAGACAAGATTGCCAAGGATGCCAAGGATACCTCAAAATTTCTGAAGAAACGTTTGGATCATGCAGTAAAATCCCATAAATGGAAGTTGGACAAGAAGGGGCGGGGTAAGCTTGGAATAAAGGTGGGAAGCTAAGTTTTAATACACTCAGAACTAAAAAACAAAGCTCCACACAACAAGTTTTGTTGTAATAGAGGATTGTACAAACAAGGTATCAGTTAAATAATACTAATGCCTTTAAGTTATCCTTACCATAGTGATAGTGAGCACACCCGGCTATCAATATTTGCCAACTTAAAATTGTTTACATGGCCACTTCTAAAGAAGACCACTCTTTTCCAACCTGAACTTTTATTAAATAACTGGAATATGAGGTCAAGGAGATGGTGGACTGTAAGTTGGTACATGGTTAACACTAACTTATGGTAAATGGAGGGATTACCTCATTGAGGAATCTACATGAAAAACAGCTGAGGAATGCCACAATTGTCAAAAATAATCAGGGAATTTTTTAACACAAAGGGGGGAGGGGGTGATGTGATGGTCAGGATATTCCTAGCCATCACATTATCTAGTTAGAGATAATAAAAATAAAAACAATAATCGAATTTTAGGAGTGCGCACAGTATAAATGCCCAAATTTGCGAGGAACAAAATACTTTTTATACTTTTGGAGAATCTGACAGATCTGAGGTTTACAATCCAATAATTCTGTTACTTTAAATCCAAGCTTAATGCTAATTTGCCTTGGACAATGGAATCAAAGGGCACCTATAAAAGAGGTTCTAAAAAGACATAATTTCTAAGAGATTGGAGTAATTTATCTGAAGTACATTCACAAAACTTATAAAATCTAAAAAAAAGAATACACTTTATAACATCAAACTAACAATTAGAAAAAACCTGGGATTGTGCATAAAAATAGGCTTTCAAAATTTGACACAGGTGCCAAATTTATATATATTTTAAGTTCATTAAACTTTAACTTTGCAACATAACAATCTAATGGATTAAACAAGTCTAACGCATTTCAATGAACCTTTTAATAAGTAGTTATAGAGATAGCATATCAATTCTGTGAATCTTTGATATTCCTTCTAAATAGCATCTAGTTTAAAATCCTAAAGTTTCTATTTTTGTTTAAATAGTATATACTATTATGTACGCTTTTAACCTGAGCCAAGAGACTGAACTCAGTCACTTGGTGGATTCTTCTTTGCCCTCTACTGAGGTCAAGGGGCGTTGTTAGGGCTACGTATCATCTTAACCCTAATTCAAGTTCTGATTTACCCTAAAAAGTGATATGCA
Organism: Massospora cicadina; assembly: GCA_022478985.1. Classification (NCBI taxonomy): domain Eukaryota; kingdom Fungi; phylum Entomophthoromycota; class Entomophthoromycetes; order Entomophthorales; family Entomophthoraceae; genus Massospora; species Massospora cicadina. The sequence goes on along the minus strand of JAKSZP010002802.1, from coordinate 132,777 downwards.
GGCATCTAGAGTTATACCTGTGGTGCTTTTCAGTTTGTGGACAACTACTGGGTTGGTGTCACCCAAAGTTTTTGTCAACTACAGGAAAGAGCCAGTATGTTACACCCAAAGAAAAGAATGTCCCATGCTTTCATAATTTACATAAAATCCTCAGAACCCAAAAGTAATATACTATTACTCTAGCTTATAAATTAAGCCTGACCTCAGTGCGCATCACCACCAATAAAATAGGAAACATTTTGTTTACTTCTTTGTGCCAATTTAAACTATATCTTAAGAAAAACATGATAATAATAAAGAGAAATTATATATTAGTAGACATGAGAGCGGAAAACATTTTTCTAGACAAAATGTTGCTATGAAAATGAAGCTGGAGATAGAAAGGAAGAGAACCACTACATATATAGACACCTAGGTATAATAATAATGCTGTTAAGTCAAACCAAGAGTATAGTCGTGGCAAGGGCTCCACAGGTTCTGGGAATTGTTTAGCGCAATCAGAAACCTACCCCACCCAAATAGTCCTAGGTATGAGGTGGTAACACAAGTGCACCCCAAAGTTCAAGCTAGAGGAATGGCTGTTCATACTCAACCCAAAGGATCAGCTTCTGTTGGCTTTATATATTTCTTCACCACTAGAGGTAGATCCAGGGAGTAATTGATGAACCAGTCAGTATCTACATTGGATGTCCCAGAAGAGTTTAAATCCTATAATTACCTGTTCTGGAAGAGCAAAGTCTCCACCATCACACTGAACAGGCTATTTTCGTTATCATCTTAGTGCAAAAACAATTTAAAGTTACCAAAAGGGAGTACAGTTTACTCTTTAACCCTAGAGAAAAGAAGTCCTGGGACGCCTATGTAATGATATTTGTAATGTGGATTTTTTAGAACTTTTAAATCCTAGTGGTGTCGCCCATCCACCTGAGCTCAAATTAAAATGGTTAACTCAGGCCGCGTATGGATTACCAGCATCTATATGCAATCAGAAAGGCCAACCTGTATACCATTTTGTTGATAAAGACCCTATCCCAGTTGTTTATGGAGAGCCAATTGGTAACCAAATTGAGCATGCTTGACACTTTCAACTAAGTCCTGTGATTCTGGAGCAGCAGCAGTAACACAAACTTTACTTGCCACTTAAATGAACGAGTACAAAGTAATTCTGTTCAGTATCAATATCTCCTCAGAGGTATCCTAGAGCCATTGAAGACTCCTTAGGAGACATGATCAGAAAATGTTGCGGAATACATTAATAGTATCCTCATATTCCAAAAAATCTAGGAAGGAATAAGTCTGACATTATGAGGGCACTCAAGGCCCTTGACAAGTCGAACCTCCACCTGAACATTAGAATGTAAGATCTATAGGGCTTACATCTCCTTTAGGAAGTCATAGCTTTGAAAAAAGCATGGATATATGCTCATATAAAAAGGACGGTGAGGAAATATCAGCCCTTAGGGAAAAAAACAAGAGTAGGGTTTTCTTGGGTTAGTAAATTTCTAAAGATAGTTCATAAAGGTCCTCTCTAAAACTGCCACCTCCTAATTAAGCTAATGGGACAAGTGCCTTTGCGTTGGAGAGAAGATGTAGAGTGCTGAAATCACATCTAACAATAGGCTGATTCTTAAAATTGAGGGCTGAGATGGAGTTTTTTTGCTTATTGTATGAAGACAATATACCTGATAGGTAATACTCTTGGTAGCTTGAATAAATATCTTAAAACATTTACTTAATATTTTTTCTTTGTGAAACTAAAGCAAATGCTCAATGATCCTTCTACTAAAGACAGTACCAAGAAAAACCACAATGTATTCTCAAAATTAATAATTTGAGCTTATTAACGGACGTAGATAATTCTGTGCTATAGATAACTAACCTGTTTCATTGCCAAAGTTTAATGGTACCTTAGTACTGCTTCTGATGCTGGAAGGAGAGTGTCTCCAATTTACCAAAGAAAGGCCACAAAAAAGGATTGTTGGTACTAAAAGTATCAGGAATATTAAAAAGTTTACATAATAGATAAACCATTTAGTAGAATCGTTGTATAAAATTACTTAAGGGGTTAGAGAAAAGCATTCTATGTAAATTACATATAAATTGATTAGTAGTGATACATTAACAGTAGTAGAAAATGCTCTCAGTTATAACTCAAGGCCTCAATTCCCCAAGAAAGAAAAATTAATTAGCCAAATAAATAAAATTATGGGAGGTGAGACAACTATATTAGATATTTCACAAGGCTACAAATTGAACAGTGTCCTCAAAATGGTAATAATCTTGAATTAGCTCAAAAGTTGACTTAAGAACGCAAAGTCTCGTTTAAAATAGGTTATTCACAGCACATTTCTCATTTATAAAAATCATGATACAAAGACTTTCAATAAGCTGGATGTGTATCTAATATGTAGCCTTGATTCATCTAGACCTCACTATACAAAATACAATCCGTTTTCATTATAGGGTTTATTTTAGGTGTAGCATATATATCAACCCCAAAGTTATTAAAATAATAAATTTACATAATAGAATTATAAATCTCCATTTTGTCAAGTTTAGTTCATTAAGTAACATCGTCTCTTAAATTATATATAGGGCTTCATTTGTGAGAACCTAGCAGAGATTTTACCACCCTAAAAAATTAGAGAAATACATGCAAAAAGTTTTAGACTTAAACTTAGTGTTGATTGTCAGGATACTCTTAGACATCACCATTAAGCCTATTAAAAACAGAAGCCCTCTAGTATGGTGCTCACTACAGGGGGCACAGTTGTCAATTAAAGACTCCTGCATTGGATCACATTATGGGAGATAATACTAATAATAGTTTAAACTTCTGGGTGCATAAAAGAAACGGAGAAGATGATAAAGGGTTTTTCTACTTTGATCATTTTAGAAGAGTACAAGAAAAATCATATGGGTCTACCGAATCTTGACAGCTAACCTGGATTTATAATGAATTGGTCAGAGACTTAACTCAAGGAATTAGAAACCTATGAGAAAGAACCGCCACAAGAGGACATACACTATGGATAAGACTCATAAATTTTTATGAATCTAGTGTTCTCCCAGAGGCGTATGGCTCATGTGAAAATTTATCCTGATACGTCCTGCAGTTCACACACCCAGCTCTTTAACATATTGTGCATCTAATAGGAGTCCTTTGTGAGAAACTCCATCATCATATAAATACCTAAGGAGCGTTGATAGAGGCCTATGAACAGGTATATACTTTAGCATCACAAAGTATAGGGGACAATTCAAGATTGATCAAAATTAAATTATTCTTATATCGTTAACTTCATAATCAAATGGAGACCATCAATCCCGTTGTTATCAAAGATGTTGAAAAAGCTATGGAACTCCCCAGAAAGTAAATTGCGGAGTCTAATAAAAGGACCCAAGGATTACTTAAAATTTTCCAAGAGCTTTGCATGAAAGACATCAAAGCTCATAGTGAATTAGCGGCCAATGTATCTAATTGCCATCATAATGAGGAAGAACAATTTTAACTCATTGAGTATCAACCAGAGAAAGCCCTAAAAGTGAATTGATGAGTTTTGAAGCTAATTGAACCTCTTAGGCTCAGTCAGTATCTCAGATCCTTATTTCCCAAGTACTCATGTTGAGAAGAATCTGATATCTCATGAAATTCAGGTGGTTACTTACCTAATTCCCTAGAAATTCAATAAATTGGAGAGTGTTTTAAAAAACAAAATCACCTAGTTAAGAAGACATTAACCATATTTACCGTCATCTTATATGAAGCCTAGCAATGCTGTGATACCCATACAGAAGAATTAAAAGCCAAGATGGGCAAACCTCATCAGATAACAGAATGCCAAGAAATTAATGAGAGCTTTGTAACAATTTAAGTTTTTCTCAACTGTTGCATTTCAACTCAGGTTCAAAATCTAAACCTGAGTTAAATCGCTTTATTAAAATGATTTTTGTTTGGTCATGTTGGCTTTGGGTTGTGCCTCGTCCAAATTGTTGATTAGGATTGTATGAGCCTGACAAATGATTTAGGTGAGGCCCCAAAGGACAGCCATAAAAAGGTGCACCCTCCAATTTCAGATCTCTTTTTTTAGTACTAGATGGTCAACCAATTTCAAATCTCACTTTGGACTTTTACCCCTCACTTTTCCGCCCTGGGGAGAATTGTCAGTTGCTCCCCAGACTAGCTCTGTTTTTTTTAGTACTAGATGGTCAGACTAGCTCTGTTCAGAAGGCCCTTTTTTATTTTCTGGATGAAAAATAAAGGTTGTTTTGGGGTTGCTTACCTCGATTATTTATTAGTTTTTTTGTGCATCTGACTTTGCGAAGTTTTCGCGTGGTTGGGTCAGATCAACCACAAATAAGTTTTTGCTAACTAACATATTTTATGTATTTTGGTGCTGGTGGTGCGCCAAATCCCTTTACCTACCTGACGTTGGTCTGCTTTGGTGCCGTCAGTGAGCCAAAGCATCTTTTTTTAAGAGAAAATGGAACTGAATTTATTCAGGTTGTGATAAGCTAAATCAGCGCATTGGATTTTATAATAATGAGAAACAAACTCTTACAAACTTTCCACTACAAAGCTTATCAGAAACTCAATAATTCTGAAATCTACGTTAAGAATTGGGAGAATAATAATGTTATTATCAAACAACGTATTAACTTTCTAGTTTGTTGCACCAAGGCTTAACATTGAAGATATATATAACATCTTAACCCACTACAGGATCAGATTGGTGATTCTCTCAACAAGTTGAGCATAGCAAAAACACACCAGAATCACCGAACTAGAAGCTCACTGAGTACATGCTCTCATAGGGTTTGAAGTCACTACCTTTATAACTACCTTTAAGGACAAGTTTGCACTGTAGAAGTGAAGTATTACTTCTTTTTACTATGTCTATGAGGACGCAATGGGAGGTGCAACTGATCATTAAAATGCAAGGATATCTCGTCCTGTTTAATTCACATAGCATAGGAAGTTATGGTACCTCACATGGACAACCTGAATAATCTTTCAAGTAAAAGAAGCACTTATCAAGGAATTCAGTTCCAATGAAAGCTTAAGCATAAAGAAACAAGGCTTCATGAAAATTTGAATAAGCTTTATTGAAACACAAGCTCAATTTTCAGATTTCTTCTTTATTTAGGATCAACTTCAGGAACATAAAGATGCTCACACTGTATTATGATGTACCTGCTGTTGTTGTTGGATTATAAAGTAATCCTGACTTTGCCACGCATGTCACATCAGTAAAACGAAGTTTCAACTCTTTACTATACATCAAGGTAGCTCTACTTGATGCAGTTGATATACAAAAACCAGAATCACTTGGAATGAACCCAAAAACCCTGAGTGTGTAGCATGTGAGAAACAAAACCAAGAAGGTGGAGAAGCTCAAGTGCAATTATTGCAAGAAGAATAACCACACTGATGAGTGCTTCACGAAGATCCCTACCTTTGCTGGGAAAGGAAAAGGGTGGTCAGCTTAAGTCAGTTAACTCTAAAGCCAAACATCCTAAAGCACCTGAAACAAAAACATTGCAATTACTCACCTCACATGCATTGAGAAGTATTCTAGTGACATCTCTAAAAAGAGTTAAAAAGATACAACTCAATAATTTGATACACACACTGAAAGTCCATCCTGGATTGCTTGAATACTGAATAATAAAGACAATGCCTAATTCTCAGAGGAAATTGAGCAAGTTAACTTCGCTTGAAAACACATTTGAGCAAATATAAAAATTACAGAAGAACTAAAAAATCAAAAAACCCAACAAACAGCAAAACCCCAATGTCCTCTTGCCCTACTGCCCGCTGCTTAAAATGGGGCAGCGGCAAAACCCCCTAGCATCTTCTGCCCAGCGGGGAAATGCTTTTGAACTAGGTTGACCACCCCCCAATTCCTTGGGTTGATACATATCCCCCAAGAATCTCGCCCTCCACCTTGCACGTTCCCAAGCGGTGCCTTAAAGCCCCATTGTGCTCCCCAAAGCAAGATGCAATTCAGCCTCTGGGATGAATATGGTAACTTGTTTCCATATAATAACAAACAAAAATAGAATTAGCCCAGTCCATTATGCAGCCTGAAGGCTTTATCAACATTTTTGCCCCTACAAGGGGTACTTTGAATTCGGCTTCACTTGAAAAACCAATGCTGCAATTCCAGCAACATTCCCTATTGTTCCAGGGAACCCCCATCCCAACCACTCCCACCCAATTGCCTGATGACACCACTCTTGTGGTTCATGTTGCAGGACTTTCCACCCACCTACCACCTGAAACGTTATACAGCGAATTACTAGCTGGGTTATCAGTGTATAGAGCTGACCCCAATTTTTACAATTTGTGGTTCTCAATGGAGCCAAATGACTTATGGCCCTCACACCTTTGCAACTATTTGCCCAATATCAATCAAAATCACCATTTTGGTTTCCCCATACCGTTGTCCCCTCTGCTCCAAACCACCCTTTCTGGGAGTAGATATAGGGCGCACGGTCTTCCCCACCTGTTTCTACCTGGACCACTTAAAGCGGCGCTGCCCCACAATAGCCTGAGCTGGAGTCCACAAGCTCAACTCCCTTCATGATGCTCCCATTGCTGACTTAAAAACTTTATTGAATGGGTCATAATCCTCCCTCCTTCTCCACCCAAAAAGGTAGATGCGACTGCTATGGATTCAACCAATAAGGAACTGACATGTAAAATCACCACTCCTACTCCAACTAATCAGGAGCCAGAATGGACCCCAGTAAATTAAAGAACCCACCCAGCCACCCAATCAGCCCAACCATATGCCAATCAACCTATGGTTTTCAACCAAAATCCTTGGAATTATTTAGAGGAGGTTATTGATTTGGGAACTCCATAACCGACTTGGTTAAAGCCCTAGGCCTCAAAATGTAATTAAAAGCAGATTATGCAGCTCAATTTTGAACTTGGCACTATGCTCTACGCTCTGATGCTGATAAATTCTGAAATGATCACCAACTAACCAAAGAGGCTGTTACATCCCTTGATTCTCACCCCCCTCTGAAAGGCCATAGCAAAATCAGTTGCAGTCTTAACCAAGGGGATTCTCGCCACTGTCCTTCCCCCATGCAACAAGTTCATAAAAAAAATTCCTTTGATTCCACCAATTGCCCACAAGGCAGTACAAAAAGTTGCGTTGGTCACAAAATTTGGTCACAAGACCCGCATTACCAGCAACAACATTGTTACCTTTACCACGCTACCCAAAGTTCGCCTCAAGGCTGAGAAAGCCCTACCCAAATACATCACAACCTTCCTCATAGCTAAATTTGAGCTGCCCAAGACACTCTGATACCTTGTATCCCATTTTGAGGATGCACCTATGCCCGTACTCTCATTGATCTGCCATACACTGTCTGACACAGAGGAGGAATATGAGCCTTCTGATCCTGACTAACCCCACACCATGGACACATAGCGGTATACTGCATTTGACCTGGTTGGTTCATTTTAGTTTTTTTTTAGTTTTATTTTTGATTTTGTTTGAGTGATATACTCATCTCTTTCTGTGTGTTTAATTTTAGCTTAGTATAAGTTTTGCTCCTTGTAGTTCAGTATTGTCCATCCTCTGGATGTCTTTTTAGCATCCCAACCCAGTCCTCTGGATGTCTTGCATCAGTTATAAAAACTCAGAGGAAACCTATTCAATCAAGTCATCAGGTGTGTAAGTCTGAGCAGGGCACCCTCAAGCTGGATCAGGACCATTTTCTGTTTTGCGCTAAAAAGGGGCCAAAATCCAGCACCTGTGCCTCTCATTTACCAGGGCGATTCAGCCCATGTAGTGGATGAGAGGTGGGTCACGGAGCACTCCCTGAGGGTTGCAGCTCCCTCATCAGCACTCTCTTCTGCCAAGCTGGTGGAAGATATTTGGATGGTTTTCGAGGAGGTGGCAGAATTTAACGAAAAGCACCAAACCTGCCAAGATCCCGCCATTATGTTCCAGCCACAACTGTCCTCAACTGGTTCAGGGGCTGTTAATTTCTTTACCACCAACTGGCTCAGCATTATGTGGTTTGGACCTCATCGCAACCTGCCAGCCACCCAAAACGTTGCTGCCATAGCAAATGCATGCATGCGACAAAAATAATTAAATTTTAGCAACAAGCCTAAGAAATCACCTGATCAGTCTGAACCCAACTCAGTTACAAAACAGGTCCGTCAGCTCAATTTTATGGATTGTTGCGAGTTTATTTTTAATGTAAATGCGCAAGTGATATTTTTCTTAGCGAGCTTATGAGCTAAGGTCCCTAACTGGTACAATGTTGCTCCATCCTCTCATTTCCCACATCTTATATCTTAAATAATAATCTTCCAAAAAACAAAAACAAACCCCAATTTCGGTCTGTGGCAATTATTCTTAAGAAAAAGTGAGATGATCCGGCCTTTTAAGCACTCCCTGTATGTTCTTTATAACTGGTATGCTAATCTATAACACGTCATTTTGGAAGGTTGTGCATACGGCATTCTGGTTTGGGTTTTGGATGGTAACTCACACTAATTTCCAAGCTGATCTTCTCATTATTATCAGCACTCTCCATGAAATAATAGAGTGACCCTTAACTCTGACTCTCTCCATCTCACCCTCTGGGTGGGATGTCATGTGAGTTTTTCCAAAACTGCATCAAACCTCTTTCCAGTTGGGGAAATCCAACTTAATCCTGTCCTTATTAAGTCAGGACGTTCAAGATCCGCACCTGTGCTTAATGTAGTCCACTAACGACACCAGATAAAGCCACAAAATGTTTGTATCATATCTTCCCCTCCTTTCGTTGGTTACTGCGATTTGCTCAGCAATACCAAAGTCACTCACTTACAAGCAAGACCATGCATATTTCCTGTTACCAGTCGAAATTCAACTGGGTGCAACTGGGTGTTATTTAAGGCCCTTGTAGACACAAGGGCGGTGGGAAATTTCGTGAATTTGAAGTTGGCGCATCAGATGGATTTGGACTTGGAGGTAGGCCCTGAGGTGCCGATTGCATCTTCCACACATAGTTATCAAACAAGTTGCGTTTCCCGGTCCCATTCCAAGTGAACCATTTTAAACTCTGTTATTATTTCTCATCCATGTTTGATCTGGTATTCCCAGTTATCTTTGGTGTGGGTTGGTGGCGACGCCAGAAAGTGAAGGTTACTTGGCTTTAAACGTGTTACTCTTTGAAAATGGTCAAGGTGGTGGTGATCTCCACCCTCAACACCTTAAGTAAAGCACAGAACAAAGGTACCATTTCCACACTTACTACATCCGCAGACTTGCCTCCCACTTTCCCCTACCCCTGATAATGCATAAAGGGTTTTCAATATGGAAAAACTACCCAACATCCTCCACACTCAAATTATAACCTTTAAGTTTCACGCCACAGTAATGGTGGTTAACATCATCTGTCCACTATATCCCCATATGGCAGAGGAAACTGTAACCTTGGATCTGTGAATTATTGATAGGCTATAGAAGGGGTCGCTCATCAAGGAAATATCCCCTGCTGTCTCCCCCATTGTGTTTGCAAAGAAGGCTGACGGCACACTGCGCCCTTGTGTGGATTATGGCCACTTCGACAATCTCAAAGTCCATGACCCCTACCCACTTCCCCTGGAACAAACAATTGCCCAGGCTATTGACAAGTTGAGAGCATTTTCTACTCAATCTGATGAACGCCTTTAATCAAATACAGGTAGCCAATGAAAAAGAATGGCTTACCGCTTATTTGGATGAGTGTGGGGTATATTCAATTCTTCATAATGCCTTTTGGGTTGTAGAGCGCCTGCCACATTCCAGCGGATGATAGACGTTCTGGGTGATCTGCATAACACATGTGCCATTACCTATATTGATGACATTTTAATACACTCCCCAACTCTCAAACAGCATGCTATAGACCTGGAGGCTATGCTGGCCACTCTGCAAAAGGCTGATGTATTTGTGAAGCCGTCAAACTGCGATTTCTTCTGTGATGAAATTACCTTTTTGGGTACCTTTGTATTAAAAGAGTTTACGCTATTTTGCCCTGTAAACTTGAGGACGTTCTTAAGTGACCTACGACAATGACCCTGAAGTAATTGTGAGCTTATTGGGCACCATCTTTTTCTTAAAAAATTTCTCCCACCCTCTCACATCTGACTGCGCCACTGAACCCCCTCACCGGCAGGAACACCCTTTTCCTTCGGACCCTAGAATGCTAGAAGGCATTTGACACCATCAAACAGGCATTTGAGTCACCATATGTGCTCAAGAATTCCGACGCAAGAAAGCCCTTCATTTTCACATGCAATGCCTCTTCAGCCACAATGGGAGCAGACTTGTTGCAGGAACATGATGGCTTGGAACTCCCTGAAGCACATTTTGACTGCATATATTACATCCACGGATAAAACTAGGCTATTTATAACAAGAAACTGGCAGCTATATCATGGGCGCTAACCCATTAACAGTACTACCTGCAGAGCGCTTTGCATGAGGTGACAGTGCGGATGGACCATCAAGCCCTCATGTACTTTCACAAACCGCAGAAGCTAACACCATAGAGCCAGGAAGTACCACGACCTATGCAGATTTAACTTTAACTATAAATCTGCAAAAGGGTCACTGAACTTTCTCCCTGATTTCCTGAGTAGAAACCCCGCCTTATGCTCCACTGATCTGGATGAGCAAGAGAACACCACAGTGAATTTATCAACACAAATTTTATTCATCGCCCAACATAGAATTTTTTCAGAAAGTGTGGACCCAACCGCTATATTCTGCTTGCATTTTGGCTCACCATATGACTTTCCCTGAAGGCTTGGAGTTAATGTTGCAGCTCGCGGAACCAGTGCACAAGCGTTATCATTACTTGGTAGTCTCAGAAGGAATTCTGTTTAATCTCACTTGTGGATGCCTCTTCAGCTTTGCACTGAAGTGATCCAAGCCCACCACAATCCTTTTGGAAGTTCGTCACTCTATGATGATTAAGTGTATTGACTAAATGAAGCGTACATAAAATTGGCCTGGGATCTCAAAGGACATCCCATCATTGATAGCAAGTTGCATTACCTGTGAATGAGCAAAATTAGACTGCTTTGTGCGAAATGGTATTCTGCAACCGCTGCAACAGGCTAAGAGCCATGGACGCCAGTGTCAGTCAACTTTAAGTTTAGTTCCCTACCTCAAATGGTCACAATGCAATAATGATCAGTTATAACCAGTTCACTAAGTTCTCTTTGTATATCCCCAACTCAACTTCCATCACCTCTGAGGAAACAGCTCATTTGTTTGTCAGCCAAGTCTTCACTATGTTTGGCTTACCTCAGGAGATTGTGAGCGATTTGGGTCCACAGTTCACGGCATGCTTTTGGACGCTTCTTCTAGCCATCCTGAAAATTTAATCATGCCGGTTTACAGCCTACCTCCCCCAATTGGACAGCCATAAGGAACAGGTAAAACAATACTGGAGCAGTACCTCTGGTTTTATGCCAGCGCTGCACAGGATACCTGGGCAGGCGATTTCCGTTGGCTCAGTTCGCCTACAATAATGCCTCACATGAATCCCTGAGGTTTTCTCCATGTAAAGCAACGTTCTGGTACAACCCTTCTTAGCTCATAGTCTCTGTCTTTGTCCCAATGCTCCTGTAGCGGCGGATCATGTTCATCACACTGGGCCACTCTTCCCTGGTCTGCGTTTACTTACCAATGTAGTTGCTGAATATAAGCAACTCACTGACTGAAAGCGCCTCCCCACTCTCAACTTTCAGGTGGGTTTGCAGGTAATAATTGACACCCGCCATATGCGCATCAAGTCCCCCTCACTGAAATTCGCTAGTAAGAAGTAAAAACCTCAAGAAGTTATTGAAGATCTAAAAGTATTTCATTCCATTTGGCGCTCCCTCCCTACTGGAAACAGCATCCAGTTCTCCACGCCTCCCAGATATCCCTTTTTCTGGTACCCCACCCACTGACCCCAAACAAGTTGCTTTTGAAGAGTCTGTAATGTCTGAGGTGAAAGCAATTTTGGTGTTGCGCTGGTACCATCGCTTGATCCAGTACCTGGTGGCTTGGAAGGGCTTACATCCTATAAAAATAGCTGTTTCAGTGCTCATTATTTCACTATATGTTACAAGTTGGTAGAGGCGTTCCATGCAGTGCACCCAGAAGCTTCTCGTCCTCCTTCTTAAGTTTCCACAATCATGGCCATCAAACTTCTCAAGTCCTACAAGAATATTGCTCTGGCTCGATTCCCCAGTGGCGGCAATCCCACCCCTTCCTAAAGGGAAGGGTAATGTAAGTCTGTGGCATGACCCATTCCATCTGGATAAAGACCATTTTCCATTCCATGCAAAATAGGGGCAAAAACCAGCACCTGTGCCTCTCATTTCACAGAGCAATTTAGCCTAATGATTGGATGAGAGGTGGGTCACGGCATACCCCCTGAGGGTTAAAACCTCCCTCTCAGAGCTCTCTTCCGCTGAGCAGGTGGAAAATATTTGAATGGGTTTCCAGGAAGTATATTTTACACAAAATGTCCCAAATCTACCAAGATCCCGTCATTGTGTACCAGCCACAACTGTCCTCAACTGATACAGGGGCGGTTAATTTCTTTCCCACACAACTGGCTCAGTCTTATGTGGCTTGGACCTGGGTGCAACCTGCCAGCCACCCTTAAACGTGGATGACATAGCAAATGCATGCATGTGACAAAAAAATTAAATTTGAGCTTCAAGCCCAAAAAATTCAGCTGAGCATTCCTAATCCTAGTTATTTACAAAAAAGGTCCATTGGCACAATTTCCTAATGTTGTGAGTTTATTTCCATTGGTAGTTGTGCAAATAATGCAATTTTCCCAGCAAGCTTATAAGAAGCAGTCCTCAACTGGTACCACCTTTGCTTCATTTTCTCTTTTTTCCCATTTTATATTTTTAATAAAAATTTTACAAAATAAAAACCATCCCCAATTTCGATTTGTGGCGATTATTTTCAACAAAAAATGAGATGATCCCGCTTTTAAGCACCCCCTTGCTGGTCTTCATGGCTAGTATGTTAATCTTTAACATGTCATTTTGGATGACTGTGCCTACGGCATTCTGCTGGGGTTCTAAGTGGTAACTCACCCAGAGTTCCAGGCTTGTTTTTTTAATTATTATAAGCACGCTCCATGACAAGGTGTCCTAGAGTAATTTTTGTCCAGTGATGCAAACCAGTACCTTGCCCTACTTTTTTATTCATTTTGAGAATGCACAGTCAAATGAAAATCAATAAGAAAAATTTTGAGATCTTAAAAAACACAATGCATCGTTTCCCCTAAATAGGCTTTATACTTACACTTAAAATTTAGAGGAAAATAAACAAATTAGAAGTGGTTATTTAAAATATTTGAGTAATGGCTATCTTGAATATAGGATCACCAATTAACGTCACTTTCTCAAAACTTATCAAGAATATTAAACTCTTTCCAGTCCTCATTACATCCATGATTATAGCTCTGAAGGTTCAAATAACACCAAAGCAATAGGTGTCTACTCTTTCTTGCTCATTCCAATTTTCAACCTAGTTTTTCAGCTCCCAAAATTGCTCTGGACAATAACTAGTATGGAATACATATTAGGACGCAACTAACTATTGAATTTGAAGTGTTATCAGATTTAAAGAAAGGGTATTAATCTCTACTTAACTGTTAAGTTTCTCTTGTGCTGAAAAATAAAAATCCAGAAAGAGTGAATACTACTTTATGATCAAGTATCCTGACTCCGCCTTTTTTAGCACTAGGTGGTCCCAACCTACTATGGGATACACCAATATTTGATTCCACCTTTATCTTTAAATTATTATAATTATGAAAGAAATACAAAAAAGCTCCCAAATTTAATAGGTGAAGCAAATAGCGTGCCCTTCTATTCTACTGGGAAGCTAAAAACTACAACAGGAGAACAAAGTTTAGTTTCTACCTATATATAAACTTAAGTATACCCCTGAATTGTCTATCATATATCAATAGCGTTGATGAATTAGCATATTTGAACTCAGAAAACTACAAGGTATTCTCAAACCAGCCTATGAGAAGCCAAATGAGTTATTATATGGCAAATGATAATTTGAGAAGTCTTAGTCAAGAAACAACTGGAGATTAAAAAAAAATTATTCCAAATGAAGAATTTGCCAAAGTACATTTTGATGGTATACAACTTGAAGTATGCCTACCTACATATAATCTAATTTATGCCATACATCAAGTCCAAATATCTGATAAGGTAAATCAGGTGGAACTTGAGAAGGTGCACCAACTACTTGAATACTATTAAGATGTATCTCTAAGTCAGATCTCTATTAAAGTCATATTATCAATTATATCCACAACATTGACGTAGAAGATTCAAACCCCTAAACAATTGAAATCATACAGGAAATCAAAGGTAGAGGAACAATACAGGAAGACAAGCTAAAATAACAATTAAATGATGGTTTACTTGTGCCCTCCCAGAGTCCATGGTCTTCCTCACTGCACTCATAAATAAGAAGAATTATTGCCACAGAAGATTAATGGATAATAGGTAGATAAACAGCCTCATGAAATAGGAAAGCTAACACATTCAAATTTTTGACAATGCTCAGTCTGAATCTCCAGTAAAACTACACTTTTCCGCAATGGACTTAGCTAGTGATTACAGACAGATGAATTCACTGCCATAAAACCAAGAAAGTGCGCCATAGATATACACTGAGTATTATTTCATCTAAACGGCTCTCACAGGAATTATGTAACATGCATGTCTTGTTCCAATGAGATGTGGAGCATATCATGCAAGATCTAAAATGAGTTGCTTGATTGTTTATTTAGATGATAAAAGGTGTTTTAAAAAAACTTTACTGATCATATTGACAACCTCAAGCCAGTTTTTTAAATGATTACAAAAAATAGCGTCATATAAAGGCTAAAAATTCAGCTTCTTTAAACAAGAAATGGAACCTTTATGACATGCCATCTTTTAGGAAGGATATCAACCCATATATGATATTTTTAAAGTAATCTTTAAGATGTCTTAAACAAAGAGTTCATAAATATACAGGTACTTTAAGGAAGTATGAGCTATTACCATCAACTTATCCCTAATTTTGCTTAAATCACCAAATCTCTTGTTCTCTTACATGCCAAAAATACACCTTTTGTATGGGGAGTAGAATAAAGAAGCGCGTTCAAGCCTGTAAAAAATAATGAAAAAGAACAACTTTATGACACCCATACTACATGAAGCCATTTATTCATTTTACTAATGCCTCTAATCTATCTGTAAAGGACATTCTCTTGAAACGGGATGTAGATGGCATTGAAAAACCGGTGTCTTCTTGCAGAAAGAGGCTCTAAAAGTCTGGGTTTATCTAGAGTGTCATGGAGAATATTGCTTATAAGTTCTGCTCACAGTGAAACACTTCTGCCCTTCTTACAAGGCTAAAATTAACAGTTTTTATATACCACGCTTCATTGGCTAAAAAATATGAAGATCCTACTGAAATACTAGCCCAATGGGCTCTTAAACTTCAGCATTATGGGATGCCTATTGTTTATTGAGAAGTGATGCGACATATGAACGTGGGTGGACTGGTCATATTGTCCCTATACATTTAGATAAAAACGAAGCTGAATGGTTAAATGGACTAGACATGAAGCTGGACTCTTGGTGAAAGAAGATGAGCCAGTTAATAAGATGTTGAAATGACATTTGAAAATATTAAGGTTCTCGATGAGTTATTATACAGGAAAGTTGGACCAAACAGGTTATCTTACTCTTGACCTTTAGAACAGGTACCTGTCATAATGGAAGACCACAATACCTTAGGACATGGAGGAGCTAGATAACTTACAGATAGATTAATAATTGATACTATTGATAAGAAATACTAGAATCTGTAGTGTAAGTCTTTGAAACTTACATAACTTGTCAAAATTAAAAAAAACTGTATAAGGCTAAGTGCTAGTATCAGCAAATGACCCCTCAGCTGACATACACACAGTTACAGATGAGGCTGCAACTGGTGTAACAAGTCATTCCTCAACCAGTGGAATGAGTGCTATTAACCTCCAAACTGTTAGAGGTACTGGCAACCTGCTCACCATGGATGAGGGAAATCAAGGACCTTTTATAGGTCAGAGCGAGCAAAGATTTTCAGGCAAGTCAAGATGATGACAAAACCATAACATTCAATAAGAATGATGTGACGTCATGCTTTAACTTTCTACCTACTGATTTAGAACATTTAGTTATTGAATATGACAACGCTGCCAAAATTCCTTATAAAAATGACCGCTTATTTAAATTCAGAGGTCCAATATAATTTGCATTTTCTGGTGATGACACAATGAACAAACCGACTTATGATGATGAGAGCTTTTGAGATTTGAAAGCGATTATTTCCAAATTTAAAAAAACAAATTTCCAGAATAACTTAAAGCCACGTTGAGAGGCGCATCATAGGAGCGCCATCTCTAGAACCTGAAGGTGTGACAAAGGTTACTAAATCAATTTATCAACTAATATTGAAATAAAGAACAATGAGCCAACACCCAGAAGCTGTGAATAGCACAAAGGCTCTTTAACAAATGTTAAGGGTAACTAGCACATGACAGAGATATAGTTATAAGAGTTATCACAAATGGATGAAAGTACCAAAGCAACAGTCAGAAGACTTCTAAATAGAGGTTCTTGAATTGTAAATAGTATCTAACACAATTACCAAACATTCTCTAATATTCTATTCATATTTACATTCTGAACTTATCTTGAAGTATAGTATAATTCTTTTATACCTTGATAAAAAAGCCTTTCTCCAAATTTTAAGTTTATCCTTTTTAGCTTTAAACTTGAATTATATCATCTAATAATTTCCACTAACCAGTCTGGGACAAAATAAATACTTTGTTTAGTAACCAGTCTGAGACCATCCCTGTTTGGAAAGTGACACTTTGTTGAGGAATCTTTGGTGCTAATAACGCTAATGAAGAGATTAAGAAAGTTTACGTTAAATCCTTAGGGCAATGTATGTCAAAAATGTCTAAGAGTGACAAGAAGACGTCATGGTCTTGGACAGTTTATACAAGTGATTGATGTTACAAAGGGTATTATGAAAGGAGGATTAGTATGGTGAAAGTAATTGTGATGTTAGCAAAGGTTGTCTGTTGTCTAATCTGCGCGGAGTAGACCACCTGAGAAGTTTTTCAGCTTTTAGAATTAAGCAAGCTAATATTGGTGCGCTGACTTTGGTGCTCATTACAGGGGTGGCACCTTCAAGCCATAGATGGTATCGCAAAATATCTTTTGAGCAAGTTGACAATGTTGCGGATATAGAGGCTTACCACGGAGAGGGTGAAGAGGATTCCTCTGAACTCCTGGTGATATAGGAGGATACCATCCGTATTAGACTTCATACCCCTGAATGTTGAAGTGCATTATTGTGGTAATAATTTTAAGCGTGTCAAGGAGACCGCTAGAAAAGTTAGAATTTCCTCACTGCCCATAGTGAAAGGACCCTCACCAGTTGTCAAACTCAAACTTACACTTAAGAACTTGAAGAAAGACTTTTTATTCCCTGAAAAAGAGAATGGTGAATCATCACAGCTCTTAATGAATATGGAGAGCGCTAAGGACAGCACATCAACCTTATGTTTGAGATGATCAAAGTATTGATGACCTGAAGGCCCTGATGCATACCATACTTCAGCCTACCGCTACTCAACCTATAGCTAGAATGAAGGCACTTATGTGGACCGCAAAGGAATGCACCACAACCATTTTTAAAGTGTACTCAGCCGTTTATGATATACAAATCCTGATTGAGAGGATCCCAACTTTAAACCATTTTTCAAACCATGTATACACCTGGTGAGAGGACGTACGCAGGTTTCGTCCAGATTTATGGAATAGCATGGATGGCGCTAGAGATTTCATGAAGGCGCTCACATAAATGGATGCATGAGCCACGAGGCTCAGGAAACTCAACGTGAGTTTAAGACCTTGGTTATCTTGGATCAAAGTCAAGAACATCTTACTCTTTGAGTTTGACAAGGAATATGGTGTCCAGAATATGAAACAAGTGTTCCTGTTGAAGAAAATGGTCAAAATTTGAGTCAGTTGCATCTTATACTTCTTGCTACTACCTCAAAGTTTAGCAGTTATGGACCACAGGAATAATGGATCTTCCTATCATCAAAACCGTTTCATTAAGCTCCCTGGAGATGCATCCTGGTTAGGAAGATGCACATGACTTTTGAGGTCACGAGTGCTACGCCCCTCCAAGCGCTTAAGGGAGTTCTGCTCAATATCAAAGGGACATATAAATCTAATTATAAGTCCATGGCACCTACACCACCCCTCATTGAGTCAATAAGGCCATTTATGTTGTCAATTTAAGAGTGATAAGCTTAAGGGAAGAGTAAAAACCGCCTGAACTCTTGCCATGTCAAGAATTTAATTGCCACAAGCGTCACCATCCTGGGCATGTGGGAATCCAGATGTTTTTTGGCTCGCTGGTGCTGACTCTGCTGGATTCCACAAATGGAGATTTAATAAAAATATGAATAAACACTAATAAATAAAAAGCTGGGCTTTATATGTTTTATTAGTATTAACGTGGGAAAGAAAAATGAACCTTCTCAATATCTGAACGTTCAGTATTTAAACTATATTGAGGGTTGAAGGGAATACAATGTTAAGTTTGGAATAGCTTAGAATGATCCAAACTTAGAAAATATGTAAATTTGGCCTATAAAAGCTTGGAAAACTCGCTTCGCTTTGGCTGAACAACGGATGGGGTGTTATTTTTAGGCATGACGTACCCGTGGGGTAAAATTTAATAAATTTTCATCCAATTCCATTAGAGAAAATTATTGCATCTTGGGGGACCCCCTCCAATCCTATAAAAGGTGGTGGTCCCGCCTGGATGTTTGCTTTGAATTAGATGTGACCTGGGGAGAAACCTCCGATGGACCCCCCAGGTTCCCCACATGGTTAAGCAATTCTGCTTCCTGACTTTGTGCTCTTTGCCCAATTATTTGTAAAAGTGTTACCCCAATTCACAGGGTTCCACGGGGAATTAACCAGGGTCTTTTGGCATATATCATCTTTATTTTTCATTCAAAGTATTTTATCATGATACCAGACTTGTAATTGGCCAATCTATATGTTAAATTATGACTATTCTTATCCAAGACATTCTTTTGCCCAAGTTGAGATGGCAATTTTCTGACATGGAACTTCCTTTAATCCTGCCCATTAGTTCTCTCTGAATCAAAGGACAACCCCTAGAGAGGACGCCCCCAACACCATAAATTGGATGGATAACCACATTGAGGTGAGGATGCCTTTAAGTGAAAATTTGGCTAGTGCAGTTACCTTGTGTTAGGGGCACTTAGCACGGTGGCTGTGCCAGCTAGATTCAGAGTTCATGGTGCTTATGGAACTCTATTAAACAATAATTATTTTTGCCCTAGAAAAACAAGCTGCTGGAAAATTTTCCCACATTATCAAGATTAAATAGAATATCATAATATCTGCTTATCTTCCAAGGGAAGAATCCCAATAGCAGATGTTGGAGTTATTGTCATTCATGATGATTATTGTATAGAGAAAATATTTCTAGGGATTAATAATTAATCCTCTGATTTTGATCAACTGGATCAATAATATTCTAACAGTGATTGTCACCAACAATAATTAGCAGCTTGGTTTTCAATTTAAGAATCAATGATTAAATTGCTTGTTGTAGTCAATTGGTTTTTAGCCAATTGACTTATGGAGCTTAGGAGTTCTATAGGATTAATGACGCCTTTATAGTAACTGGTGTTTCAACCTTTTTGTGTATCATGACCTGCTGTTTATGGGTTTGAGTCCTATTACCCTAACAGGGCTTAACTGATAAGGGCTAATTGCTGGGGTTGAGGAAATCGTTGGGACAAGTATTTTTGTAAACAACCCTAGAGGGTTGCATATAAGTATGAAAGAGAACCTGAATAAAATGATGAGGAAGATCATCGTTTTGCGCGACCATTGATGGTTAATTTATAAGTGATGGCTGCTTTTTCCAAAGAGGGCGTCAACAGAAAAGTTGGGCGCCAAACTCCTTTTAGAATATACTTGTGTCCTTTATTGATAAAACGGATCACTATTGGATAAAAGATTAATTTTTTATACATTAGTTGTATAGTTACTCTTTAGGATAATATCTTATGGAATTTGATATGCTTAGTCTACTTTGTTTGCTATCAAATCTCCGCCGGCTCAGTGTGAAGAGAATAGTGTTGAGTTTCCTACCAAATTAGAGTACCTTCAGTACAAAAAAGCACCTTTTAGCGTTGGTTATAATATACCTTGGCTTTAAGAGCACCCTGCTTGAATATTAGTCTTCCTAATATTATTGCCTCAAGTTATTCAGTTAATTTAATCAAGGTTTACAGGAATCTGTGCAGTTGAACAATGGAGCTGAAGTGAGCCTCAACACTGAAAGTACAAAGCTCCCAGATTTTAACACTTGGTGCTCACTACATGGGGTAGTTAATTATTTAAAAACCAAATTCAATAACAGATACCATCAAGAATGTCCTAAAAGAATGAGTTGAGAATTCTTGGACGGAATTAAATACTGTTTACAAAGGCACTCTAGCCTCAGTATCACAAGCTAATCTCACTGCTTTGGAGGAATGGGTGACAAAGGCCTAGGAAAAGGTTGAGCAACTCAGGATGATTGATAAAATCTTTACGGGAAAGTCAACTCCTTTAAGGTGAAAGATATACTTATTAAGGAGATTTATTTCTGAAGAATGATCATGAAGCAGAATGAGAATGCATCAACGAATTCAAGGAGATATAGCACACATGTTGAGGCCTATAAATGAACTAGATAATTACAAGTTTGATTGCGCTCAATTAGAGGCAAACATGGCTGAAGTTATTACCCCTTAAATTCCAGTTGGGGAGGCAGAACCATCAAAAGCTATGCCCAGATTGTATGAAACATTTCATAAATGACTAATAAAAAACCTAAGTTCTTAGTAGAGTTGATGGTCTGGAATCCCATGCCAGTGGAGTTACAGACGAATTTTTGAACACACTTAAATTCCTAATTCACTGGGATGAGCTCTGGCATTTTTTTATATATATTCAAAATGATAACGTTTGGATATAATGACCAACGAAAGGCAGTAACCAAAATGAACTGACTGGACAACAATTTTCAGAATCTGGTGTATCTCACCTTAATGAAAACAACTGTTACTACAGTGATACCAAGGGAGCTATTAAGCTTGAGTTTTTTAGTCCTGCAAGAATGGCAAACCATAAACATGAGTTTATAGGATTTCATTTCAGAAAAGATGAGACCCTGGCTGCTTTTTCTGATCATTTTACCAGATATCACAGATCCTAGCTGGGGCGAAAGTAATCTCCAATTTAGATGCATGCATAGCCTTTTTAAGGACCGCTTCAGCCCTACCATTAGTTGCATTGTAATATGGCGATGGAACTAGTAAACCAGACTTCTACCTCGCAGATGGTGGACCATATTAGATGCTTGGAGCGACCTTTTATGCACCTAATCAAGCCTTCAAAGTAGTTTTTACCAGAGCCCAGAATACTGTAAAATTCGCTTAGGCTAGTAATGAACAACTGAATTGAAATGTGGTGCAAATATCCCAAGGGATAGAAATGAATAGAAAGAGCTCCAGTTCGTTGTTACTAATGCAGAAAACTTGGCCATCTCGTTGCTCAATATAAGTAGAAAAAATCTAGAGAGCAAGTTGCTTTAATACAGACCAAAGAGATGGAAATCATTCAAGAGTCAGTAAAAGGACCTGTGGTCTCAATAAGGAACAATCTAGTACTGCGGTCAACCCTGTTCTTTTCATATACTTAACAATGATAACAATACCTCTGATCTATTCATGGAGGACGATGCAACTGATTCTCTTTACCAGGTGGTCAATTTGGATGTCAACGTTATTAACCAAGCAAAAGAGAAAGAGATAGACCACGTAATAGTGAATAGGTTGCTCAGCCATATGCTTGAAAGAGTACAGAAAAGATCAATCTGACGAAAACGCAGAAAAATTAATCAAGATTTAACTTGATGTAGCAAATATATCCCTCCCTATTAGCACAATCAATAATTCTTTCTCTGATTTATCTGCACAATTAATCCATTTCTTAGATTCAGCAAATAATGCCACTATTCAATCAGTAAACACTTCCTTACAATACTCTGAGTGTACATATGTGAACATAATTGTGAATTGAGTAATAGTTTAAGAGATAATAATCAGTGGAGCACCCATTAACATCTTCTCTAAAGAATTGGTAAAACAAATGAAGTTTTTGGGACTTAGAGCATTAGAAGGAATATGAGACCGCTGAACAAAACATCACAATAACCTTTTTAACTTACACTGTGATACCACTTCTTTTTAATTGCTATATATATCCAGTCTTATCATTAGTGGTTGCTAATAAAAATAATGACATACTTATTGGGACAGAATTTCATAGAAAGTATGTTGTGAAATTTGATTTTGAGAAAAAACTTTTCCGATTTTAGGGCAAAAACTGCTATTGGTATATCAGCAGTAAGAAAAACACCACTTATGATTAGGAATGGTTCTTTAATTTTGGTTTAAAAGGATGGCATTGTTCACATTCAGTACCAGTTGGACGAAAACGGAAGGTAATGTCAATGGAGATCATGGAGAATCTTGGAATACCATTGAGGACAAATGCGATGAACACTATTCCGCTGGTAACATAAATAATAGTTAATACAATGTTAACGCTAAAAATACCAGAACAGTTATATGAAGAGGTTTTCACCCACTGGAATAATTTGAGCTTCTAGATATTGTTAGCGCTGGTGATTATCATGCTAGTCCATAGAAAAATAAGAGTGCTCCTGGCTAATTTGGGTGAAAAAATGATAATAATAGAGAATAATCAAGTCTTAGCATATCTGCATTTAATCCCATAGGCTGATTTAAGTAAATTCTTTGATCTTGTAATGGTAAACGAGATGTGATTGCTGATGGGATATAGCCAAAAACTTAAAATTTATTGCTTTGATCAGTAGCAATTGGATGATCTATCAGAATGATAACAAGAAGAGATGCTCCGCTTATTTGAGAGATATTAGTTGATATTTGCCCAGGATTGCAACCTCAGATGTGCAAAAGCTATGATCCATAAGGTCATTACTAGAGATATACAAAAATAAAGATGATACCTGTCTATCTGTCTAGGGCTGCTGAAGCTGTAGTCATCGAATAAAACAGAAATCTGGTAAAGCATAGGTTCCTCAATTGGTCATTGAGTTTATAGATAGTCTGATCCTAAATTTGAAGAAAAATACTAAATCAAATCAAGTGGTGATTGATTATCACAGATATAATAAAAGTCACCAGAAAGGATTCCTATCCGCTGCTGAGGATCAATGACGCCCTTGGTCACCAGGGGACACCAAGTAATAATTGACAATGGATTCAATTTTAGGATAGTGACAAATCAATTTGCCTAAGGAAGATCAAGAAAGGTGTGCAATGATTACCAAATAAGGCTTGTATCAGCTAACCAGAATGCCCCAGTTATTGTGCAACGCGCCAGTGACATTCACTAGGGCTATGAATTTAATACTCAGTGAATTGAAGCTATCCTGCATGCGGGTATACCTGAATGATATTGTTGTATTCAGCAGGACGTTCACTGATCATTTGGAACACTTAGAAGAAGTGTGTAAGTGCCTGGTGGAAACTTAAAAATCAAGCTAAGATGTCATTTTTTGAGAAAGAGCTTGTAACTTGAGGTTTGTGATAATCTACAGCAGACTGCAACCCCAAACATAAAAGATTATAGTTATATAATTGCTGTTGATCCTACAGAGCTTTCACGAAATTAAGTAATTCTTGGGCTGGTTAGCTACTATCGCTGATTCATAGAGGATTCATGCTATAATTGTAAAACCATTAATTCACCTATCGAAGGATCTGAAAAGGATTTGTGTGGAACAATGAGGTCCAAAAAATATTCAATTGGTACGCCAATATATGATGAACAGTCCAGTCTTAAAAATACCTAAATTCTAGTTAAGAATTCATCAATCAAACTGTGCCTTGTTGATTGGCAATTAATGCCTTTCAAGTCAAGTGGATACCACTGAGAAAGAGAATCTGGTGGTCTATGCGAGAAGAATACTGACGCCAGCGGAGAGAAACTACACCATAACTGAGCATGAGTGCCTTTTTGTGATTCATGCCATCAAGAAACTCTAATTGTAATTCAAGGGACACATTTTAAAGTTGTGATGGACCAATCATCTATATGCTGGCTTATAACCTGAAGGAACCAGAGATGCAACTGGCATGATTGGCTTTATTACAAGCCTAAAAATTTGAGATAATACATTTGGCAGACGCAGCATACCAAAATGCTGACGGATTGTAAAGATTGGCTGCATATAAGTTGTCTATCATTAAATGGCGAGTTTACTCACGAGGATGATTGGAGGCAATAATCAGTTTTGAGTCTGAGAACTTTAAGGTCACCAAATAAAACGATGGAAAACATTAAATTGAATAACGGACAATTATTAAACAACAACTGATGGAAAATGATTTTTTTAAAATCATTCATAATGATCAAAGATTATCTAAGCTGCACACAAAGTTGTCTGCCATGGTGGCCTAAA
Organism: Massospora cicadina; assembly: GCA_022478985.1. Lineage (NCBI taxonomy): Eukaryota > Fungi > Entomophthoromycota > Entomophthoromycetes > Entomophthorales > Entomophthoraceae > Massospora > Massospora cicadina. The sequence goes on along the minus strand of JAKSZP010002802.1, from coordinate 108,067 downwards.
AACATGGACCATATTCTTCAGTAATACTTCAAGGAATCAACCAACTAAGATGTTGCTGACTACCTGTCCTTTTTCATGATATACCAACTCCACAAGCCTCATAAGAATAAAACGGATACTGGAAAGTACGCCATGGTTTGCTTGGTACATGATTTCAATAGACTTGATGTGACACATAAGTTTCAGTACTGGAGGAGCAAATTACATCATATTGGCAATATACCATTTAGCTAGATGTGTAGAATTGAACGCCTTGAGAAAGCAGATGCTTCAAGAACGGTGATATTCATCCTGGACCAAGTGGTATACCAGCATGGATGCCCTCCTGTTTTATTGAGTGACATTGGAACCAATTTCACCCTCCTATGTGATCCTAGGCTGAAAGAACTGATGGGAATCCGAGGATTGGTGTCCATTACATATCTCTAGAAAAATGGAATGGTAAAATGAGTTGACAGAATGCTAGCTGTGACGCTGAGAAAGCTAGTTTCAGTGTAAGCTCTCACTTAAGGAACTTAACTAAGTTTGATTCCCTTTATCACAATATCAGTCATCATATGGCAACAGGTAAAACGCCGTTTGAGCAACTATTTGAATAAAGAGAAGCACTATCGCCAATTTTGTATTCTTCAATAGCAAGTATCTGGGATGAGTACCAATTAATACCTGAAATGACTAACAAGTATTATGATTGAACTGTAATCACAGGCACAATACCACCTTGAAGAAAAGGTCTATCTGATGATGACAGACGAAAAGAACTTACCAGTGATACAAGAGTACAATGTGGGGGATAGGGTAGCCTATTGCAACACCCATGGTTTTGGAAGAATAAAACTGGATGCTTTGTGGGCGGGTCCATTTGAGGTGACTGTCAAGTTGGCAACTAATGCCTATATGATTAAGAACATTAGCAGATGGTCATAGAGTGAACTGAGTCAATAATCATACCACAGGTATTATTTAAGGACGGAAGATGTTCACAAAAATAAAAGAAAAAAATGATATATAGAAAAGAAAATCATAGAGAAAAAAGTCTAAAAAGAGAAAAGTAAAAATATTTAATAATATTTTTTAATGTCTGTAATGAAGTGTATTGGCAGTGTTCCCACCTGATAAAGTGAGAAGGAGGTGGATGATATATGAAGGAGAAGAGTATTGTCATTGATAGGATCAGGAAAGTTGAAACTGGGTCTGCTGTGAGTAGTCCTGAGGCACGAGAACATGACCAGAGAAGCTTACTGAGGATTGGTTGATGGTGAGAGAGTCGTTGTAACCCGTCCTGGGATTGGTACAGGTTGCCAAAGTGAAGTGTCACTGAAAATTAGAGAACTGGCCTGATGCGGCAGTAAGACTTGGGAACCACGCTCTGTAGAGACATAAGTAAGAAGAAAATGGAAGGAGAACACACTAAGAAAGAGTATCAAGAGATGCATCAATTGGGGGAAAAGTAGATGGACTAAAAGAAAATAAAGTTTAAGCCCTGATGGTGGTTTCAGGCCAGAAAGAAAGCGGTGTCTGCTTCCAAAAATCTTCCTTGCTGGATAATCTGACAAGAAGGGTGATATGTTGGGATTTTTTCTCACATTTCCAGTTTAATAAGAATATCATAGTTTTTCCTATCCTACAGGGGAGGGATCCTGATAGCAAATGTTGGATTATTGCTACTCACAATAACTATTGTTAGAATATTATTCCTAGCAAATATTTATTGATCTGCTGGTTTTGATCCGCCAAATTAATAATGTCTAATTAGTGGTTTGTTCCCAACAATAAACATTTAGTTTTTTATCATTATAAGTATTGAAGGGTATACTGCTTGTTAAGTCAAGCAGGTTTTGCTGCCAATAGACAAAGGGAGTTTAGGAGTAGCTAGGTTTTTTATAACGCCTTGGTAATAACTAGAGTTTTAAATTTTTAGGTATCATTTTTTAGCTTTAGTGGTGCCCAACCCAAAATATGGAAACGCCACGCATCTTTATTTTCAAATAAGCTAAACAAAGAGATTATCAGAAATTCAATAATCTTTAATATGAAACCTTAACTAAAAGCTTAAGAAGCCATATCAGAAGGTGATGAAAGTTTGGGGAAACTTTTGTCTGGTGCCCGCTTTAGCTGGAAGACCATGGTAGACAACATTGGGTAGGAGCATTATCAACATGGGGCATAAGGGTGTAGTGTTATGGGAATTTTGGGTATCATGACCTGCTGTTTATGGATAAGACTCACATTACCTAAGCAGGTTGCTAACCTAATATTGGCTAGTTGCTGGGGTTGAGTGAAAGCGTTAAGACATGTTCCTTTATTCAGCCAAGAGGGTCATATATAAGTAGAGGAGAGAACCTGACTAAACTGATGAAGAAGATAATCGCTTTGCGCAACCATGAAGGGTTAATTCATCAGCGAAAGCCGCTTTTTGTCCTTTTGGGGCACCATCAGAATAGTTGTGCACTGATTCCCTTATAAAATTCCTTAAGTTTCTCTTAGTAAAGCAGATTATAATTAGATTAATACTTAATTGTTAATACATTAGCTGTATAGTTATTCTTTTGGTTGATAGTATAAGTAATTTGATATCATTAGTCTACTTTGTTTGAAATCGGATCCCTGCGCTTGGCGTGATTAAAAAGGGATGAGATCCCTACCAATTAGATATATTTTCAAGACAAAGAAGCATCTGTTTAGCGTTGGATTTAACACTCAGAGTTGCTTTACGCATTCAGATTAGTATAATAGTCTTCATACTATTCTTTCCCCAATTTATTCAATTAAAGTAATCAACGCAATTTATCAAAAATCTGTGAAGTTAAACGAGGGAACTGAAGCGCGCTACAAGCCTGAAAGTATACAAAGCTCCCATACCTTAACATAAGACTACCTGAGTGATCAATTTACTTGTCAAAGGAGAGCAGTTGGTCACGTCAACTTTAAGAATGTGGCATTAAATGGCGAAGACACTATTAAGGCTGACACAAGTGTAGTTGCTTTAAAATGATATGAGGAGTCTGCCCCTGACGTCCTAGCCACAGAAAATTTCTATATCAAAAGCGTAATGAAGGTAGAGGTTATCATTCTTAAGGTGTTGTTCTGGCAGTACTGGACACGGGCTCCAGTGAACTTTATCTTAATTAAACTTAGAAGAAACTAAAGTTTAAGCCTGACATTGACTACAATGTGAAATACTGTACCGCAGGATCAGACATCACCTGCGTCTTAAAAGCTTATTCTTCTTTGCCTTACTATTTGCGTGCATGGTTCTCGGTGGCACCCACAGCGATATTGGACAACGACCACTATAATATTCTTATCAATATTCAGTTTCTTCCAGAGTTTAGTCAAAGATCGACTTTACCACTAGCATGGGTAGCATTTTGAGCTACCAAACCTCCCTAGTTTAAGTTATGGACGTTAATCCCCAAAGCAACAGATGTTCTTGGTCAAAATGGACTAAATAATTTATCCAATTTATTACACCTTAATAAATAAAAGTGCAAAGCTACAACCGTCTAGGATGAGCTCAGAGGAAGGGCTTTCTCTGAGTGCAAGTGAGACCATGGAGTTTTCCAGAGGATCAAAGTAGATTTTGTATATCAGTGTAAAGATTCTTCCTGACATAATATGGAAGTGTAAGTTAGGACGGAATCCAAGAACAAGAGCCAAGAGTACTACCAGTATTCTATGATACCACATGTAAAAATTTACTGGTTTTGACTATTATAAGCAAACAACCTCAATAAACTTATTACTGCACAGGTTCAGTTCTTGTGCACTTTGTCCGCGTTGTATAGTATATTATAATTGGTTGATAATAGTATGACGACTATTATCCGTAGTTAGTGAAATTCTTATATCTTGGCTCAACGCTCGGCCAGTATTCCCACTTGAGGCATTAGTGATGTCATGATATAGGGATTCGTTCCCTCATTCTGTCCAACCTGATCTTCTCTGAGATTCCCTGGTGACAGTCTCTTTGGTCCAACACACAATTGGTAGTAATCCCCAATTGTTTCTCCCTCTTCTCTAAATCCCTTCTCATATCTTTACTCTTTTCCCTAAGAATCTCACAATTATTGAACACAGCAATAATATCCTTGAAAAGAATAGAACAATTGAAAGATGATAATAGTTTATTACTTAAACTATATACCAGATGAAAACTATATTGGTAAAACAATGTTATATTCTCTGTTTTTATTATGAGTGAATTCTAGGGAATTTATAGTGGGGACCCAGTGGTCTAACTTTTGGTTGACGCCTCTTTTAATGAAACAGCAGCCATTGCCATTGAATCACCCATCCTCATCTCCGCAGTGATGGTCTTCCAATCCTGGTTAGGATTCCTTTGTTGGACATCCTCGAGACCTAAATGGATAGAGTCGGAAATCATGTTCCTAACGTTTTCCTCTTGATCCAAGAAAACCAACCATATTTGGCTTGCGACCTGCTTAGGTAATGGGACTTATTAACATTAAGGCAGGTCACGCACCAACTGATTGATTTGCTAGTTGCAGGTGGCATCACTCGCCTTGCAACTTACTACTCATTCCCAATCAATCAGTGATGAAACCTGACTAATTCCAATTGGTACACCCGATAGTTAATTACCATCAGATGCCCCTATATTTTTTGCAACTCTGCCCAATGAGATCTTAAGTATTGGTTAGATTGATCTTCATCAGATATGAACAGGCTAATATCCCAAAATACCCTAAACATAGTTACTCCAAAATTTGGGCCAACTGATTTCCAATTCACCTCGCAGAAGGGATTTATCCCTTGTGATTCCTGTTAATCTATCAGGCTGGGAATATGGGCAAAAATCCCAACATGCCCCCCCTCTTGCCTAGATTTCCAGTGAGAAAAGGACTGGGGCATAAGAATATCACTTTGGACACTCAGTCAAATATTTCATTGGCTTAATCAGAGTACAAGCATCAATACTCAACGTTGCTCAGGACAATCTTCAGCATGCAGCGCTCTTCCTCTTCCTCCTCGTTACCGCCTACTCAGAGCGTGATCCCAATGATCTACTGTCATGCTGGGCTGATCAAAATACTCATGACAATATTAGTCCCAGGATCTGGTTTCCCCCCATCAGGGTATATGACCCTATGTCATATTCAGGATTCTTGGTCTGGCGTCCTCAATTTATTGATTTTCTCCTCATCATAGATGGGAGACTCTTGCCTTCAATGTTTGTTTTGTGGCTCAATTAGAATACTTATCTATGTTCTCCCTTGTTATTTCTCTCATAACCTCTTGGCTCAAGTCATTCCTAATTCTTCTCTTGGAGAGCTTATCCAATTAATTTTAGATTAATTTCTTTGAAATAGGAGCTTAATGGATTGCAGAGTGCATAATGTCAACTTCCATATAAGTCTGACATCCCCCCTCTCATCCAGCTCTATGTCAAATTCTAAGTCACAGTACCAGCAGCTTCTAAATAGTTTGTCTGATCAAGATCTTCAGCTCTTCCACCAGATGAGTCGGGAATCATGATGAAACCTCTTCTATGGTCCTTCCAGGACTAATACGCCTATTCAGGCGCCAGCAGCTAGTACTTCCATTGAATTACTGGAAACGGTAATCCATCCCTACAAAACCAGGCTTGCAATCATTTCAAATAACTCTTGGCAGATTCTTCCTCTGTCATCAATTCCTGAATAGGATTTCAAAACTCTCCTGGATTCATCACCTTTTGCAGATTCCCCAACCATCATCAAGATGCTCCATAGATTATGCCTTTCACTCTTGATCGCTCTTTTCTTGCCAGGTCAGGCCTGCTTCCTGAGTTACTCTTATGACTCAGACAATACTACAAACCCGCTGTCTTGGCTACCAAGCCCACCATTGGTAACAGTATCATTTCGAGATCCCCTACGCCAAACTATAGGCTCAAGTCACTGAGGCTTTGTCCCTAGTGCTTTTTCCCTCACAACCTTGAGAACATACTATATTGGGATATCTCTGCTTATTCTCTTTGCTTTGCTGGCTAAGTTCTTTGAAGTTGGTCCACAAAGCTTCCAGCCTCTCCTGGGTTCACCGCTCCTTCAGCTTCAGCTTTCAAGAAGCCCATAGTCATCTCTTGCAGGATGCCATTCACTCCCAGCATGATTATCTTGTCTCCAGCACTTCCCATCATTATCTTCCGCTGATGGCATTAGTAGGGGCATGATTCGGCAACCCATGTTAAGCATTCCTTGTTTGCTGATGGCCCATATGTCTAGTGTTCTTGATGAAGCCCATCGTCAGGCGCTCAAGGCCAATCTTCAAGATCTGGTAATATATTGGGATTACTCGGGGTTATTCACCAACTGCCTCCTTTTATACTGTTGCTTTCCTCCCTGCTCTGGGGTTTTACAATTGGCTTCTTCTGACATTTTTACTTTCCCTTCCCCTAGTAGCTTTCTCGCAGGGATCTGCATCCACTAAAAGAACTTGGAATTTATGTAGGTCTAGCCCTCGCTAGCATCTGATCTCACATTGATTTTTATGGGCTATTCGTTGCTACTGCAATCGATCCTCCCTCCCCTAAGAGGCGACATAGGTGGAATCATCCCCATATCGAGGACAATTGATAAAAATAAAAAAATATAAAACTATATTAGTTTTTCTATGCTGTTTATAATCGTTTTTTCCAGTATCTTTTATTAATCTTTTACTTTTATTCTTCTTTTTTCCATGGAACTTGACCTTGTTACAGTTCAGCGATCCATCTTTATTTATTTTTTCCCCAAACTTGGTCCTGGTTAAAGAAAACTACCAGTTTTTTATGATTCAGAGGTCCATTTTTCGGACTTAACCATCCTGATTGGTTCAGAGGTCCTTTTTTTGGACTTGACCTAATCATAAGTACATGACCAACTAATTAATTCATTAGTCCTTCAGGAACTCTTTTGTTTTTTTTCTTTGATCCATCATCTCAAATACTTGGCATGGACTCGATTCATAACTCTTCCATCCATTAGATTCTTGATGAAATAGGCATCAGTTGCCATCTTGGCGATGACTTTAAACAGACCAGACCACAACGAATCTAGTTTGTTTCTTCTTTTGAAACTATGCGTATTGCAATAGGATACTCTTTCACATATTCAATATTCTGCTACAGCCAGTTTTCTTTTTGTCCATTGATTTCACTCGTATCCTTTTCTTCAATGTAGTATCAAATGCTTGTGATTGCATATCAATCAGGATATTTGTCAGTCGGTTCAAGTACTGTCTGGCACTCATCTCCAATGTTTTCTTCACCCACCAAATATAAAATCAACGCGGCAACTAGGCATCCTTGCATATAACAACTTGAACAGAGTTTTTTCTCATCACCATATGATGACTGATATTGTTGGTGAAGGTCACCAAGCTCTGGTACGTTCCCAACACAGAAGTTCTTCCTGAGATCATCTTCCTCAGCGTCACGGCCAGCATTCCATTCACTCATTCACCAGTCCACTTGTCTCCAGCTGGTAGGGTACTGACATGACTCCTCTGATCCCCCTTATCTCATTCAATCGTGGGATCACATGAGATGTGAAGTGTGTCCCATTATCGCTAAGTAGGACCTGCGGACATCCATGTCAAAATACTACTTGAACCAGGATGAACGTTGCGGTGCTGGTAGCATCTACTTTCACCAAGGCCTTCATCTCAACACATCTCATCAGATGGTCGAGGGCAACTATTATGTACTTGACTCCCCCTGTGCTCATCATCAGTGGTCCCATTACATCAATGGACACCGTATGCCAGGCAAATCCAGGGCCGACTAATCAGTATTCAGCTAAATTCTTATGTGGTTTGTGCAGCTGGCACTCCACACAACAAGCTAGATAGTCCGCGACATCATAGTTGATTGACTCCCAGTAGTAGTACTGGCAAATAGGATCAGTTGTTTTTCTCAGGCCTCCATGCCTGACAACCTTATGAGCAACTTGAACAATATCTTCCCTTTCCAACAGCTTCACTAATAATAACCACTTCCCATTAATCGTCTTAAACACTTGTCCATCCATGGTCTTGGGGTTTACCATTACTTTCCAAAGCACACCTTGGATTTCTTGGGGCATGTTCCCAATTTCTCCATCGACCATTTTCTGGAATAGCTCATCCACCTGCGGGTATACCATCTGGACCATTGATAACTGCAATAAGCCATCTGCATTCTGGTGAGAAGCCCCCACTCGGTGCACAATCTTGTAATCATAAGCCTGTAGCTTAAGTGCTATCAGGCCAGTCGTCCTTCTGGTTCTCTTAAATTATGGAGCCAACGCAACAAAGAGTGGTCTGTCACAACTTTAAAGTGCGTTCCATGGATGTACACCCAAAACTGCTTACAGGCATAAATGACCGCAAGGCTTTCATGCTCAGTTACAGTGTAGTTCCTCTCAGCGGCTGAGAGCGTCTGGATCACATATGTCACAAGATGTTGTTCTGTAAGTTCATCTACTTAGCTTAGTATGGCGCCAATCACTATCAACAAAGCGTCAGTTTGTATAATAAAACTCAATCGAAATTCAGATATTTCAAAATCAGAGAATCTATAGATACTGATGTAGCTCATCTGAGGATTCCTGGGCTTCTTCATTCCATATGAATCCTTTTTTCAAATCCTTTAACAGATATAATAAAGGCTTGGCTATTTGGGCGAAGTCCCAAATAAATCTTCTGTAGTATCCAACCATCCCAAGGAACAATTGGATGTCTCAGACAATCTTTGGCACAGCAATCTGTTCTATGGCTTTTATCTTCTGGGTTTGCAGCTGCAATCCACTAGAGTTGATCATTAATCCCAGATATTCCTTCTTCCTAAAGAAGTGACACTTCCTTGGCTTAATCTTCAGGTTAGCGGTGGACAGTTGATTAAATACTTCTTCCAAGTGTAGGTGATCAGTAAACGTCCTACTGAACATATTAATATCGTCCAAGTATACCAGAACGCATGACAACTTCAATTCACTCAGTATAACGTCCATCGCCCTCTGGAACGTTGCAGGAGCATCACAGAGATCCTGGGGCATCCTCTTCGGTTGGTATAGCCCCTGTGCGGTATTAATCGCACATTTTTCTTGGTCTTCTTTTGGCAAGTCAATTTTCCAATATCCTGAGATCAGATTTATCATGGAGAAATACTTCACTTCTCCCAATCGATCTAGTGCAAAATTGATTCTTAGTAGGGGATATGAATCCTTCTTAGTAATGTTTTTCAGCTTTCAGTAGTTGATCACCACCTGGTTGGAGCTATCCTTTTTCTTTATGATTAGAATTAGACTCACCCAGGGACTCAATGATGGAACTAGAAGCCCATGCTTCACTAGTTTGCTGATTTCATCTTTCACTACCACTTCAGCTGCTTTTGATCGTTGGATCAGTCTCATCCTGATCAGCAAATTTTCACTGGTGACCTTGTGGATCACATCTTTCGCGCATCCCAAATTGTGGTCATCATGGGCGATTACTTCCCAATACTTTTCAAATAATTCAAGCACCTCCACTTGCTGGCCTTCCAACAGATCAGCAAGTTGCTCTCGATCAAACAATAGGTTGATGCTCTCAGTTACACCATCTGGTAATCTCATCTCATTTAGGATGAAATTTCCTCAGTTTGGCCATCAGGATTTCTCATCACTTCTTAGGTCCGAAACTCATAGACCATAAAAATCTATATTTTATATCTTTTTATATTTTTATATATATGTTTTTGTATTTTTTTTGCAATGGGGCTTGCAACCTACAAAAAGGTTCATTGTCCTTCTTTTCACCTTCATCCAAACTGGGTCCTAGGTAACTCTGACCTACCAGTTATCATGGTTCAAAATCCTATCCTCTTAAGATTTAACCAGCCATTTAATTCAGTGGTCCTCTTTTAGGACTTGATCAAAATCTCAGGACATAACCATTTAATGGTTCAGAGGTCCGCTGGGAACATTGCATATATTTTCTCTTAGGTCTAATACTTCCAATTTTTTACTATTGACCTTTTTTACTATATGATTAGCAGCACTGTCTCTTCATTTGTAGTCTACACTTGCCAACTTTTTGCAATACCCTTTAATATCTTAGGTCTTGGACCCCAACTAATTATTCGTCCAGCAGGTGCTAATTTCATCTCATATTTAGGCAACTGATGCTTTGGATCCTCATATCTCATTAGCCAACAGTTCCGTCCAATTTTTCAAATCGTTTTTCTCCTGAAAACAATTTTTGGCATTCATTGGCATTCTTAATTAAACAGGTCGTTCTGGCCTCGTTAGCTTCATTCAATTTCTTCTGAATGATGAACTCGTCTCCAGCAATTTCTGATCATTGGTTGAGCTTTATAGAGTCAAAATGATCTTCTCCACTATCATGGATCAATCATTTTCTGTTTTGACTTCATATCTTCATTGGTATGGCAATCCAATTCTCCTGATTAAATGCTTCCTATTTCGCCTCATCTAAACACTCACATCAGGACTATCTATAGTGGACCCAATCTTAACCTGAGTTGATCCTGCTGTTCCTTGGGACTATTTCCAGCAGGCCCAATTTTAACCCAAGTTGGCTCTAATGATCCTCTTCATCTCAAGTAGATCTCAGGTGGAACAGGTTTTCTTGCAGCACTAGAAAGTTCCATATCAGGATGAAAATCTTTTTCCCTGGTAATGAGTATCTTCCGTTTGCTTCACTCAGAGCTCCACTTCTGAGCTAGGTGAACGCCAATGGACATGATTCATTTCACGTTCTATCTTCATTAAAGTTACTTTCTTTAGTAACTTATTTCCAGAATTAAAAACATCTTCATAGGACATCATGTTCTAAGCTCTTTTACTCAACTACACCCCTGTAGTGAGCATCAACTTGTAAAAATTTACTGGTTTTGGTTATTATTGGCAAACAACCACAATTAACTTATTACTGCACAGGTCTAGTTCTTGTACACTTTTACCGCATTGTATAGCATATTATATTATTGGTTGATAATAGTATGACGACTATTATCCGTAGTTAGTGAAATTCTTATATCTTGGCCCTACACTTGGCCAGTATTCCCGCTTGAAATACTTGATATGTCATGAAACAGGTATTCGTTCCCTCATTCTGTCCAACCTGATCTTCTCTGAGATTCCCTGGTGACAGTCTCTTTGGTCCAACACACAATTGGCAGTAATCCTCAATTGTTTCTCCTTCTTCTCTAGATCCCTTCTCATATCTTTACTCTTTTCCCTAAGAATCTCACAATTATTGCACACATCAATAATATCCTTGAGAAGAATAGAACAATTGAAAGCTGATAATAGATTACTACTTAACCTATATACCGGATGAAACCTATATTAGTAAGGTACTGTTGTATTCTATGTTTTTTATTATGAGTGATTTATAGGGAAATTATAGTGGGGATTCAGTTATCTAACCCTTGGTTGAACCTCTTCGATTAAACAGCAGCCATTGCCATTGAATCACCCATCCTCATCTCCGCAGTGATGGTCTTCACCATCCTGTCTAGGATTCCATCATTGGACATTCTCAAGACCTAAACGGAAAGATCAGAAAACGTGTTTCTAACGTTTTCCTCTCGATCCAAGCAAACCAACCATATTTGGCTAGCGCCCTGCTCAGGTAATGGTACTTATTACCCATTAAGGCAGGTCACGCACCAACTGATTGATTTGCTAGTTGCAGGTGGCATCACTCGCCTTGCAACTTGATACTCATTCCCAATCAGTCAGTGATATAACCTGACTAAACCCAATTGGTACACCTGATAGTTAATTACCATCAGATGCCCCTATTTCGTCGGCAACTTTGCCCAATGAGATCTTAAGTATTTGTCTGGATTGATCACTGATGAATATGACCAGGTGATATCCCAAAATCCCCTGAATATAGTCACTCCGAAATTTGCGCCAAATCAATTTCCAACATATCTCACATTAGGAATATATCCCCTAGCAATTTCTGGTAACCTAGCAGGCTGGGAATATGGGAAAAATCCCAGCTCCGCCTAATCTGGAGAGCTAACCTTCTTTTGGGGAACATCACTACCAAACCAATCCAAGTTGTAAAGAAAAAAGTTGTAGCACTGGCAAACCTGACCAGATGACAAGATATCAAATCCTACAATGAACAGGAGATAAACACCACAACACGGATGAATTGTCAATATTACCAGTATTTTACTTGCATGCACTCAAAAGCAATCGCCTTTATGACTTAATCTGGCTACCTATAAAGCATGCCAGGATGAGATACAAGAAGTCAAGTTAGTCCTAAATAGATTTATAAAGACAAACATCATGTTATAGAATTTTCCAGAAGAAGTAAAAACAAATGGTGTACATACATCTGGCCCAGTGATAGTATGGAGATAGTTGTGGAGGCTTACAATAATGCGGGCCATGGACAATTCCAAAATACGTTAGCATACCTCAAGTAGAGGTTCTACTGATTAAGCATTTCCAACTAAGCAACCCAAGCTTTGTAGTTGCGTGTACCTTATGCAAGTTTTCACACGCTTGAGAAGTGAATTGAGTTTATTACTCCTCCCACCTCTGCACCTTTCAGTAATGTCTCTATTGACGTGGTGGGACCTTTTCCAACAGAATCCAGCAGCACTAAGTTAATCTGTTGAAGGTTGACCATTCAATAAGTGGGATAAAGCATCCGCGGTCAAGATCTATACCATGAATTCCACTTCCTGAAATTTTACAATCAGGTGACTACAAGACATGGATACACTCAAATTCTGCCTTCAGACATTGGAAATATTTTATTCCAGACGTGGTGAAAAACTGATATTTTGGTAGGGGTGAAGCAGATGTTCACTACCCCTCTAATTCATTGTCCAATGAAAGTGTCAAAAGAGTGAATGGTAACCAAGGTAAGCTTTAAATAACATGGCTCTAAATTACAGATTGAAGTGGGACTAGCTGATGCCATCAGCGTTGTTAGCTTACCAGTTAAGTCATCAATCAGTGATTAAATGTCCCTTTTTAAATTCTTGTATGGACTAGAGGCTGTGCTGCATATCCTCCTTTCACCCATTATATCAGCGGATCAAAAACTGTCTACCACCAAGCAGTTACCAACATGAGTTGGCTAAAGAGCTTGTAAGAATACAGTTAGAAGTCTCATTCAAAAATGAAGCGAGCCTCCCACAAAGCCAATGGGAGAGCAAGAGAAAAACCAAGTTACCCAAGTTCAACATAGGGGACAATTTTTGTTTTATCAATTAAGAGGAACATAATCAGAGGAACTAGAGGGCATTTGGACTGAGCCCAGAACTATCTTAATTAAGGAGGATCAGAGTATTCCATCTAAAAGAGAGTCCAGCATTGTTTTTAACAGAGTGCATGCCTGGTACCTCAGATCATTTTCCAAGTCTTATATCTAAAAAGTGAAGTGTTACAGATGAAGGTGTGACTAGTGTATCAAGTCATTTCTTAACCAGTATATGAGTGCAATTAACCCCTAAACCGGTGGAGATACTGGCTACCAACTCACCACGGATTAGGGCAATAAGGTCTTTTTATAGGCGAGGGTGAGCAAAGAAGTTTTTCAAACATAATGGGGTGATAACATGAAAATAATTTTCAGCACAAATGAAGTGACGTCACGAAATTTTTTTTCACACTGCTGAGTTAGAAGATTTAATTAATGAGGACAATGACGCCACCAAAATTGCTTGTGATAATCGAGCCCTTTATATACCTTTGATGGCCTGAAATAATTTGCATTCCACTTGTGATGCCCTGACGAACAAACTATATTATGCTGATGAGAACTTTCAAAGTTCATAAGCAAATATTACCAAATCTGGCAATAATCCAATTTCCAGAGTGACTTGATGCCAAAATTAGAGGTGCATTGTAGGAGCGCCATTTCTCAAACCTGATAATGAGATGAGATTAGCAAATTGAATAATCAACAATATCAAAAGAGAGAAGATTGAGCCAACACCCAAATTAGGGACTATAACAAAGACCCCTGAACATCCAGGTACAGGTGTAACCACCGTGAGACGGAGCTCACTGTAACATGAGTTAGCACAAATGGATAAAAGTATTAAAGCAGCAGTCAGAAGACGTCTGACTTTAAGATACATAAATATTTCACAATATCTAACCAAAATTTGCAAACTTTTTTTATTTGATGCATTAATATATCCTATATTTATACTTGAAGTATAAGATACTTCACTTTATATCTTATTAAAAACATTTTTATAGAATCTTAAGCTTATCAGAACATTTTGAACTTGTGTTGTATTGGGTAAGTATCTTACAGTACCCAGTTTGGTATAACAAAATATCTGTGTCCAGTACACCAGTATGAGACTAGCCCCGTTTAGAAGAAGACACTCTATCAAGGATGCCTTGATGATTTAAGGCCAAGGAAGGATTTGAAAAGGTCCAGTTAAGTCCCAAAACAAATCATGTCAAAAATGTTTAAGATTGATAAGATATTCACCATACCTGGTGACAGTTTATACAAGCCATTGATGCTACAATGGTAGCATCAAAGGAGGATTTTCTTAGTGAGAGCGATTTTGATTTATTGAAGGTTGTCTGGTGCCTTATCTGTATAGAAAGACCCACTGAGCAGAGAGTTAGCCTATAAAGCTTAGCGAGCTGAGGTCTGCACAACGATTCATACCATCATATTAAATGCTATAGGTCTACTTCCAGAATCAACAGGAGGAAATCAATATATCCTCATGAATCAATAAACTTACAAATTGTTTGAAGAAATTGCCTTTCCCGCTCAAACCACCAAGACACTGTCAACTTCCTATACCTGTATATATCTACTAGGCAAGGTTTTATACAGAAATGTTGTTAATAATAGGAGAAACTTTAATTCAAGAGTTGCGAAGATCCTATCAACAAGCATGAGGAAACAACAGCTTTTCTCATCACTCTACAACATATCAACAAATAAAAATAGAATTAGCAAGTGGAATGTTAGTCTCGATTTTTAGTAAAATGGCTATTTATGATACTTTTCAATTGGAACAATAATTCCTCAAGTGTGTCAATGGCTTAATGAATAAATCTATAACATATTGTCAAAATAGGTCTACGTTAAAGGTTTTAATTGTTTGAGAACCTGGTATCTTAGCCCTGTTAGCACACAATGTTTTCTATGACAGCACTGAAGATCCCAAAGAAAGTGTTAAGGAGATAAACAATAAAAATTATAAACTTCAGTCAAATGCAATGATGAATTTGCTTGAAAAGAACAAGAGGCCAGTCAGAGAATTCATCCCACCAACTTTTTACCCATTTACAAGATTCTTATTTAATTTTTACTACCACAACTACATAGCGCCACGTTGAAGAATATCGGATTCCAACTGGTGAGAATCATACAATACTACTACATGTGCAGAGTTGTATACTCAATTAAGTCTCTTAAAACTGGAGTTACTAAAAACTGTGTACATAGCTTTTACTTACATTAGTACTCCCTCCCAATATTCTTAAAGGAAGTGATGTTGATACCAGAATATCAGGCATACCAAGATTATATTGAATAGACAAGATCTTTAGTAGCATTGTCAAACAAGCCTGCTTAAGAGATATAAGAAAACCCATTAAATCACTTTAAAGATAAGGTGACTAGTAGAAACACATCAACTGGTACTAGAATACCTCTTGGGTTTGACTTAAGGCCTCATTTCACCAAGAAGAATATCAAAAAGCTGAAGTAACAAGATCACGGGAAGTTAGGCAGCAACTCCAATGGATACTTCATTAGGCCATAAAATAAACAGAGCCATCAAATGGGTAAATATCTGTAATGATCCCAAAGATCAACTTAAAAACAAAAAAGTTCCAAATGATTTGTTCACAGCAATTATCTCTCTTAAAATTCTTATGCTACAAAGGCCTTAAAGAACCTGAAGTGTAACAAATGTGTATCCTTGATTCAGATCGCCTCCCTCTATATTTATATTGTTATAAGTACCATACAAAAATCAAATGTATTTTCTAATAAAGCCATGTATTATATTCTGAGTCTCCATTTTGATAACTTTACTTCAATAAGTCCTTTTACTTCAAACCATAGTATGGATACTCTATTGGTGGGAACCTAAGCGAGACTTGGCCGTCCTAAAAACATTTAAAGTACTTTTGAAAAGACTTAGACTCAAACATGTGCTGTTTGTTGATATTATTGGGAAAAATACCATTGAGGTCCTTAAAAAAGACGCCTTAAAAAGATTAAGGAGCCACAACTTGTACTGTGCCAACGCGTTAATAGTTTATAGATAATAAATAAAATAACTCTATATGGAGGTAAGCTCCAAGGGCGGCAAAAAGTATCCTTAGTAAGTAATATAATAGGAAATAACCTTTCAGAAAGGAAAAAAAAACCAAAGGAGAGATTGGTATTAGAAACACTACTTTAAAGAAATTGGGATGATAGGTCTGGATCATTTTACTAGAGCTTATAATCCATTTTGGCCAATAACAATACTAATGTTGATGGTAGTTCTATAGATCAAGTATGTGTATATCTGAGACAATGTCAGAAGCTTAATTTTACCTTTTTTATATATACATTATATAAATGAGTCACATCCTTGTTTGAGAAACAAAAGTAATGAACCAATCCTTTCTAAGAATATTAGTTGATTTTAGGTCCGTTGATGTAGCACCACGAAACTCATCACACGTTTATGGGTATTAATCTGGGCCTTCTTAGCTTTAACCCTGTTAGATCCACGATATATTTGAGACCAGGAAGGGTGAATAACTTGACTCTTTGGTCATCTTTTTTTATCCTTGTTCCCCAAGATTTACATTAAAAATCATGTCATGAGGCATGAAGAACCCCTTGTTTTTGTGGCACCACCCCTCCCCCAAGGACGTTGGCAATATATAAATTTATATGGGTTTGGTGGTAACTTTATTGTTTTGTGACAAGTTGTACTTGAACATCGGACTCAGAAAATGCTTGTGAAAAGAGGCAATTAGGTCTTGAGCTTGAGCACAATTCAGAGCTGGAACCCAGATAGTTTCTGCAGAATGAACACCCTTCCAAGATACCATGTATTCTAGACTTCTTTTCGCATGACCAAAGTGACACAATCCCCTCCACCTCCATTCTGGTGCCAATCCACAAGGTATTACTCTGGTATCTCAGGAGATTAATCAAACCATTTGAACTTGATCTCATGAAATCTGAAAAATTTTGGAACTTTTCTGAACTATCTAACTAATCATAGCCATGGCCACATTCTGACAATATGGTAGGGTCATATCTTCTATAGTCCTAGTTTTCTGCATGGATGCTTGATGGGTAACTCTGGGTGTCCCACATCGCCTGATCCCCATCCTTATACTCTTGGCCTACCCTTTTTTTTCCCATTAGCAACTCCTTGTACAACTTTATGGCAGCGTCTAAATTGGTGTTTACCTCCTTGTGTACTTTTTTTGATGAACTTGGCAAAGTCCAACATCGCTTCCACTTTGGACCCATATTTGGGTTCCATGTTAAACAAGGGATTATAATCGTAATTGTCAAATAAGGGAAATAATAATATGATTAATTAAGAGGTTTGTTATAGCTAAACGGTGCTAAGGGGTGATATGTTGCCTATTCAAGTGACAATCTACCATGTGAACTGCATAATTGTTACAAACATTATATTTATTCATTCTGTTTACCCATCAGATTGAGGGTGAAAGGCCGTAGAATAGCAAAAGTGAATTTGGAGGATATTGCACAATTCTTCCTGTAATAATGTTCTGAAATGTGGCCGCAGTCACTAATAAGCTCTTGAAGCACTCTATAAGTGAAAATTTTTTTGGGAACGGATAATTTTGTCATTTGTGCTGCAGAAATTGTGGTGCTATATAGAATGAATTGGGAAAAATTGGTGAATAGTCCACTACTACTAAGATAGCATCATACCCCTCAGAATATGGAAGCTCCACAATCTTATCCACTGAAAGGAAAGTCCAAGGCCCCTCTGACTTCTGGATGGGAACCAACAAGCCAGCAAGGGGCTGACGATAGGATTTCATCCTGTTGAAAACAAGGCACTCCATGTATATATAATGACTCATGCTGAATTTTTCCCCAGTAAACATGTAGTGAATAATCTCCAGAATTTTCGCCTTCCTAAAGTGTCTGAAATTATACCATCATGGTATCTCTTATACATCTCATGGTAAAGTTGTCCTGCGGGAACTCATAAGCGTTCTTGGAAACATACCATATCATCCTTTATATGGTATCCCTTTATTATGTCCTTCTTATTAAGATTGCATTTGTCAAGAAAAAAGGTATATTCTGCGGATAAATACCGAGAAAAAACCAGTCTTTCTATTATACCATACTC
Organism: Massospora cicadina; assembly: GCA_022478985.1. NCBI lineage: Eukaryota > Fungi > Entomophthoromycota > Entomophthoromycetes > Entomophthorales > Entomophthoraceae > Massospora > Massospora cicadina. The sequence goes on along the minus strand of JAKSZP010002802.1, from coordinate 89,736 downwards.
CTCTAGGTTTTCCAAAGAATCATGAACTGGCATGCATGCTTTAGTTGAGGTTGCTTAGATACTATCTTTTCAGGGGGAATCTCCAGGTGGGTGTTATGCGGCTCCATTTTCTTTGGTGGTAGGAGCAAAGATAGGATTTTGGCTTAAAGAATAAGCTAATGCGTTCTCCTTGTATTTTGTGAACTCATATAAGAACACATCTGAGCAAGGGTATTATGCCAGAAAGTTTGCCATGGGGAGAGCATGAGAGGCTCAGTAGTACAGTAAAGCCTGGTGATCAGTACGCACATGGAATGGCTGAGCAGAACCACGTAGATGGTTATGACAATAATTCAACGCTTCCAATATTTCCAATAATTTAATGCATCATAAACAGCGTGGTTTAACTCATGTAGTGACATAAAGTGGGAAAAATATCAAACGGATTCTCAACTTTATCTGTGCCCACTAGCAACAGAGCAGCAACAGTTGAAAAATTTGAAGCATCACTTGCTACTATAAAATCTTTATCTAGAACCACGTGGTGAATAACTAATGTGGAAAGTAATGTTCATTTTATGAACAGAAAAGCATATTCCAATTGTAGATGACCATTAAAGGGTTTTAGCAACGCTGGTCTTATAAAAGGGCGAAGCAATCTCTGTAAGGGTGGGAGTGAACTTCTTAATAAGGGTTCATGTTTCCTCAAAGATCCTCAGTTCCAGACAAGAGTTGGTGCGGGCTATCACGGATAGCTTTCTCATCATCTGGAGTGAAATATACTCTTTGTCAAACATGACGTTGACCAAGAAGGTTACCTGTAACTTAAAAACCTCACGCTTACTGATCTTTGGCGTCAGGTTTGCTGCTCTCAAACGCTTACCCTTTTACCTTAGGTAATACTATGGGATACTTGACCATAGGAGAAAACCAGGATCTTATTTAAAAAGACCATAGCGCATACGCTTAAAAATAATAAAACGCCACATCGATATGATGTTGAAAAAATGCAGGCGCGTTCTTAAGACTAAAAAGCATGACCCAGAATTGGAGAAATCTTCTTCCATCTACTGAAGGCAGTGAGCAATTCCTACTATTTTTTATACAGATATAGTTAAAGGCGTTCAAGCAATCCATCTTGTAGAAGAATTTGGCTTTCTCCACATAGTGAGCAACATGTGTTTACATAAGAATGGTATATATATTAGGTATGGTGACATTATCAAAGTCACTATAATCCATGCAAGAGGGAAGAGTAACTTGTTTTTCTGCAAATAGCATTAGTGAGAATATTGGGAGGTACGCTGAAAAATGGTTTCTTTTTCAAGTTGCTTTCTAACCATATAATTAATCTGTCTCTTTCCGCAGAGTCAAAGGTTATATTAGGGGAGGAAATGCAAATCAGGTAACTGTGAGTCTAATCTCTATCAAACTTTAAAAGATCCAGTAAGACAACTACAAAAGCAGCATCAAATGATTACTCCAACCCATCCAAATAAGAAGTTAATGGAACTTAAAAAGCAGGCTTTATAAAGCGCAAGGTTGAGCTTATGTATTTTAAACCATTAAGATAAATTCCTCAGAGCATTAACTTAAGCATTAATAACATTTACTTCCTGGCAACTCTTTAAGGACATAGTCAAGGTATTAGCCTTCAGATTGATTCTGATATCAACTTTTGCCACCGCACTATCCCTAAGATAATTGGGTACTAAAGTTTTTTTGATCACCAAGAAGTGATCAGATAGATGGTACTTTCCAACTTGATAATATAAAAGCACTTGTATTTCAGTGTGAGGATATCCTGGGAAGCACCTGCACTAACCATACCACAAGTTACATAGTGAAATTCAAGGAAGTCGGCTAGGTCTTGATTAATAAAATTCTCAGAGGCACCATTATCCACCAGAGTAGTTTTCCAGAACTTTACTGAATGGAAGAAAGTGCAGCATACAGTAATAAAAGCCCAGAGTATTCTTTATTTATAGCAGAAAATGCAAACAATTTAGTAGTAGGATCTGCTTTTAGCATATTATGCCACCAGCATGTGCATCAAAAACAAGATAGTAGTATTTTAGTTCGCCACTCTTATGACTGATGAGACATACCCAGAAACATCTTCTGCGATAGATACCATTGTCATTTTTTGTTAATGTGTTTCCACCTCCTGAGTGTGGAACATCATGTTGAGGGGTCAGCCAAGGATTCTCAGGGTAAAGATGGTATGAAAATATTAGATCAAGGCTAGTTCTACAAGAGCTCCAAAACTTATTTGTATATAGTTAACTTTTGTTTATGACAGCATTGATGAGATGCAAAGGCATAATAACCGATTTGATACTTGGATGAAAATCGCTTAAAATGGCCAAAACGGCGAGGCCTCCTCCATTGAGGGTTCAAATCTTTTATAAAGCATAGTTCTGGAACAGGATAATCAGATGACTTAGTATTTAACCCTTTGGGGTTGGACCCCTGCTGAACCTCAAGTTTCCCAGAGAGTGAAGACCTGGCAATTGAAGTAGCCTCTATTTTGAAAGAGAAATTTGGGTTTTAAGGAGCGGCATTAATAGGGGTGGCCACAGGTGAGATAAGTAAGCCTAATTTCTATAAATTTGATTAATAACTTAGGCTAGACCTCTGTCAACTCTCACATTCTCCAAAAGAGGAGGCCAGTTTAGGAACATTATCCTTTATCCATAAAGAATAGTATTTCACAGGGCGTTATTTATAGAGGTCACTGTAGGTGATTATTTATGACTAAATATAAAAACAATTAATCAATATACTCAGGTTCCACAGCCTGCTAACCCTCAAGTTCTCACAAAAAGGAGGTTATGGATTTAAAAAGAACCATCCTTTTTAAAAAATTCATATTTCCACGGGCGGTTACTATAGGGGTTTCAGCCATTAGAACACTTACAGCCAAATTAATGAGCCCTTTTTAGTTTGGGCGTGGGATTTACAAAGATAAGACTAATAATAGAATCAGAGAAGGCAAGTGGAGCACTCCATTCCTAAGTGTCTAGTGAGTGGCTGATTACACTTCTTTGGAAAAATGACGTTTTGATTATTTAATGCAAAACTAGGGCTGGGACCCATCTAAAAACTACATAAATAAGTCACATAAGATATTCCATTTTGACTGGGTGAAAAAACCCATGGAAGGTTTCTAAGAAACTGAACGCAGGTGACAATCTTCTAGAAGGCGTTACAAACCTTATATTGCCCTTCAAAACTTAACGTGTTTTCCAGGAAACTATAAATACCATGACAAGGGCACTGGGTGGAATATGATGCAGCAACTCAATGCCAAAAGAAGGCAAATGAGAGCTGTTTATATTAATAGTTATTTAAGCTTTAGAAGTAATAGAAGCCATTACAGCAGGACCTCAAAAGGTCAAAAACAACAAGTGCATTCTGTAAGGGAAGGAGCCATTTCACTGGCACAAAAAGAATGATATTTGAGACGATACCACCAAAAAAAATAATAATGACATTTTGAGAAGAATCTGATTATAATAACCAGCCAACACACTCAATAGCTAATATTATAGAGTCCAAAAATAAAAAAATTTACAAGTAAAAATAGGTTTTGTCGTATATTGTAAGGAGACTGTCTATAACTTATAGAAAGATTATCAAGAGAATTAAGAAAAACACACCTTATATTGTGACAACGCTTTTATAGCTTATAGATAAACTATTGGATAAAAATATAGAGAGAAAATTGCAAGGGCGGTAAAGGTAGAATTGTATAAGCAGTAAATTAATATCATTTATTGAAAGGAAAAAGATGACTAACATAAAGATTGGTCATAGATACAGTACTTTAAAGCAAATAGGATGATAAGTCTGGTTCATTTTGCTGGGGCTTGGAATTTATTTTTGGCAATAAAACAATAATATCATTGATGGTAGTTCTAAAATCAAGTAGTGTACTTGAGACTTTGAAACCATCATAATTTCACATTTTTGGTAAATCAAAATTTTGTTAATGGTCAAACTTGGTTTGGAAATCAAACGTAATTGGCTATCCTCATTTAAACTATAATAAGTGATTTTTCAACACAGTTGTATAACACCTGGAATCTCATTATGCAATTTTGGGGATTAACCAAGGGCTGCTTGGCCTTAATCCAGAGTTGATCTACGGTATATCAGTGGTAAGGGAGTGTGGCCAAATTGGACACTTTGCCTATATATCTTCTCCTTATCCCCACAAATTAAACAAAAAAATATGTCGTGAGACATGACAGATGCCTTTTTACACTTTCCACATTTTTTCTCTACATGTATCTCCAACTACTGTGGCTCATGGGCATAACTTACTGAGTCTACTCTCTAAACAGGAGGCATCCTGCTGTAACTCAGCTCCAAGACTCCTTTCCTATGCTTAGATCTATTCTTTACCATCAAAATAGTCATAAAAGATAGATATATAATCAATTTTAGGTGTCTTGGCAATTATGATGATCATCACCGCTTAACCATAGTATTATTTGAACGCTCAGGTGCTATAATTTCATCTAGTAAACAGATGATAGTATAACCATTCAAATTACTACTTAAATAAACTAACCTTTTATCTTGATTACCATGGTATGATGCCCCAAAACTTTTCATTGAATTGAGGAATATGGTTTACTAGTACATTGCCTTTAATTTATGTTTTTTTATAAAATGCTTTTTTACAATAGCGCACTGCCTAAGTCTTTTTTCATTAATTTTATTAGTAAATATACAATAGCGCATTGCCACCGCTTTATTTCTTCTTAATATACTGTCATCCTGCCTACATCCTAGTTCAGGTTTTGTTTGATAAAGGTTCAAAACCTGTACTGACTATAAAAATTCCTGGTGTAGTATATTTGTCCCAAGGTCAACTCACCTCAAATACTTAATTCTTTTTTAATATACTGCCATGGCATTATTTACTTAAATAAAAAAACTCAAACTTAATCACCTAGTCATGTGGCTAAAGCAATAAAAACGAAGTGCCTTATAAATCAAGATATTTTATTTGAAGTTCAATCAGTTTAACAAGAAAAAAGCTTTACAAAACATCAATGAGACCCTATAAAAGTTCACATTAATAGTACACTTATACAATGAATTAACTTTGATCTTAAAGTTGAGCCTAAAATTTGGTGATTGATGCGGCTTGCTACGTCAAAGGGGAAGATGAGGTATATCATCCCATGTGTTATTTTAGCAAGAAGATGCTACCCCAAGAAAAATATACCCTATATCTGAAAAAAAATCTTTACAAATTATCCACCTAAGAATATTGGCAGTCTCATCTTTTATATTCCTGGCTCTCATCACAAACAATAATATCACTTAGCCCTTAAGCTACAAGAATCTAAAGTTCATAAACCAGCGCAGTATTGATGGCACCTTAAACTGTATCAGTAAGATTTAAAAAATGATACAAGACAGGGGAGAACAACACAACTTGGAACTGCTAAGCTAAAACTTAGAAATTATGATTACTAAATGAGGAGCTAGATGCCTACAACCGGCAACCTGCTACCCCATAAGTGTCTTCTGCCATCCAGGTTGACTACACCAACATGATGAACAATATTCAAACTGCACACCAACAGTTGAAGTATGGAGCCACATTTAATAAAGACCTAATAAGCGGAGTAGTCAATGACAGGTACAAGAAATACCAGAGCTACAAAGGCTTCATCCTCCAAAGGCTCACAATAACTTTTAACTCACAAGCTCAAATAGGAAGCAATAGGTGTTTTCCATGACCAATTATTGGCAGGACAACGGGGGGTAGAGAAAAAAGCAAAGTTAACATCAAGAAGTTACTCTTGGCCTGTAATGACTGAATTTATAAGAAAGTAAATTGTAGGTATTCTACCTGTGTCCCTATAAACATTCTAGACAGGAGTGCATAGGATATAATAAAGCCATTACAGATACTGAAAGCTATTGTCCTCTCTTAGTGATAACATCATAACGCAACTTCCAAAATCAAATGGTTTAAAGTTATTAAGATAGAAGTAGACAAGTTGCCAAAGTATGTTGAGAACTTCCCATGTATCTTTAAAATTGTTGGGATTCAAGATGAAAAACAAATTGAAATCTTTACTTTCAATTTGAGCTACAGTGAATCAACTCTAAGCCTATTCAAATGGAGCCTTATCTCAATGGCACCAAACCCAAGTTCAATCCCAAATCTGCACGTGTTCATAGTTTGATGGAATTGACTTCAGGAATCTCGTCCCTGATTCCTGAATCGCAAGAGGTGCGGCATCTATCTCTCATGTGATGGAGGAAATGAAGTACAATAAGGGTGCCGCCCAGGCGGTCATTTTAAAGGCCATGAAAGCTACTGAGCGGATGGGCCATAAAGGTCCTTGAGGCACCGTGTCCCTATGTACCTATATTATTGACACATTGTTATCTAATAAAGTAGTCTGTATTCAGTACATCATTTAAATTTTCAACCTATTTGTGTATTTCTGCTTTGATCCCACCCTCAAACCTTGGCAACAGTCTAAAGAACTATAACGCTAACAAGAAAGTGGTGCTCACTACAAGGGCTCTAAGATGTCCTAAGTGAAGACGTCTATCACAAACAATGGAGAATACTAGCAGTCATGAAGGTCAATCCGCTGTTCAGTCAAGAAGGGTTGCTTGATGGATTAGAACATCGTGGTATGAAGTGCTGCCAACGCAGCCTGGAAATTTAGAATTCTGGGACACATTACAGTTCTCCCTGCCCTCCGTTAATGGAAATCAGTATCAACTTCAGTATGAGAAAGATAAAGATATCGTCCAACAATTAATAAATGGAATCAGCTCTTTGAGTGCCCGCTCCAGCCCTTCTATGCACCTCTTCTGTGCCCTCTACAATGTGGGACCTTTATGACTCAGCCCAGCTTTTACCAGGAAAACTTACCTTGGGTCCCAAACACTACCTTCGCAACTTTGTCCATCCAGCTTTTCATCACCTACTTCAGCTAGTTAGGTTGCAGCATCATGAAGCCTCTGACAACTGGGGCTCACCCAGGCCTTGCACTCCCACACTGTTGATTTCTAGAACGCGGCCTCCTCCATTGTTCATGATAACTGCATGGTCATTATCAATAACCATACAATTGTCAACGAGGCCTAAGACAAAATTGCAGTGTTAAATAGCAGGATCTTTTTCTATCTTGAGGACCATCTGTGTCAGAACGTCCAACTCCCTGAGGCAGCTTGAAATCAGTGGTTTTTTCATGTTAATGATCTGGTATGGACCCTACAACAACATTATTGGGAGCTGGCCTCACAGGACTACACCTATGGATGAAGGTACTGAAGGGCCATGGGGCCCAAAGGCCCTGAAGGGCGTGAGGAACCCAAAGGACCCTAGGGTCCCCTTGGACCTCAAGGGCCCTCAGGTCCCATAGCACCCATTCCCAAAGGCCCTGATGACCATTGATGAAGGGATGTGATAGCAGCTTTTTCTGCCTTATGCGATCAAATTTAGAATGAAGCTCAAGGGTGCAAACTCTGAGTGTATGGAATCCCTTTTGACCCAAGGTCTTCATTGAGGCACTGTCAGATGAAATGAACAACTTCAGCGCCTATAGCAAGCTTACCAATAATAGCATCTCTCAGCTCAAACAAACTTGTTGAGGGTTCAAAACCTGATTTACCAGCCTCAAGAGCCAGCTTTGCCTTCAGGGCGCCGACATTCAATCCCTAAAAGAGCATGTTGCAAAGAAGGCTTCCGTTTCCTCTCTCAACTGAGTTTGAATGATATTCAAGAAGACCTTGAGGGCTACAGAGATGGCTTGACCAGAAAGCCTCCTGCGACTATGTGGAGACCAAGATCTCTGAGCCAGCACCCATCCCTGGTGTTAACACCCTCTCCACTCCTCATGTAACTAACTTTATACTAAGATTTCATATAAGATCACTACCAGACAGGGATTCATTGCCTCTTTCCTGTACGCATAAGAGAGTTCCATAGAGGAGGCCACCAACTGGCAGAAGTAGAAGCATATCCACTTCTGCCTCAACAGCACTGCCCGTGAGATCATAACCCCCCATTTGAAGGAGTGCAACACCTGGAACAGATCCATATGGCCTTAATCCAAGAATTTGGCAGCAGTTAAACCTTGGCCAACCAAAAACAAGCGTTAATGGGTATCCGTTTGTAAAGGAGAAACCCTCATGGAGTTTGCCAGTCGTTTTTATGCCCAATCATAGCCCTTAGCACTACCAATCTTTATTACTTGCAATGACACTACCAACGCTGTAATATATTTCATTGGGTCCTACATGGAGGTTCAAAAGCATATGATCTGACAGAAGGATGGGTTTAATTTTAGCTGTGAAATCAAGCAAGCACATAACGAGATCTCTGCGTTGACCCTACATCTAAGGCTACCTCTTCAGGTCCCAGTAATTATCCTCGATTCCATGTGGTCAAAAGCCAGAAAAATACCCAACTTTGATGTACCTACTGTAACGGTTTCAGACACAGCACCAAGACCTGCTAGAAGCAACTTGCCAAGGAGGCAGGAAAATGGATTTCAGCTTGAAAGATGAGGCGCTCCATGATAACACCACTACCATGCGTTAGAAAAATTTTCCATAACCTTGAAAAAACATGGAGCTACTGTACAAGAGAAGTTTCAGTATTCATCAATAATAAAGAAATTATACTGCTTACTCTTCTTCTAATGACTCTCCTTTGTTTCTCATGTTACTGCCCCAGTTAGGAAGTCTGGTTACCTGGGTCACAGTTCAAGTTCAAAAGATCCCAGTCCTCGCCATAGTCAGCAGTAGCTCCCCATGAAAGTCATATTGTCCAAGTTATTGAAGTGCATTATGATCTCTCTGGATCTGCCACACTATATGGAGTATGGCACAGCTGGGCTGAAATGCACCATAACTATAAAAGCCTATTCCTCTTTCTGTAAAGTTTGAAAAGCTCACTTTAAACACCCCCACTGTCGTTCTAGATATCCCTAGTTATGACCTTCTCCTGGAAACTTAATTCTTTCAAGACTGCTCAGCAGTAGCCCTTTACAATGACTTATTTCTATTCCTACTATGGCATCTGGTCCCCCATGATCATTAAAACTTTTCGTGACTCTAAGATGGAAATCAAAGTCTGGGACTGTTTATTGGAGAGTTTAGGCCAAATTAATTGGCTTGAATACCACATAAGGGGCTCTCAAGTCCGATTGCCCCCTGCTGTTGATGGTTGAGAAGGAATGCCGGTCTAATTACCTAGGGCGACTATAATACCTCCAAAATCCATATTCATTGCCAACACCCAGGTCTATGTTAGCATCCCCTCTGGGTACCTACTGGAAATCCGAGGCCTAGACAATCCATTCACCAAGGAGGTGTTAACTTGCCTAGGAATTCTAGATTTAGCTTAGTCTGGATCCATATCAGTGTTGCTAGCTAGCCTTATTGACAAATCCAAATTAGTAGGTCCAACCAATCCCGCTGCCTATGTCTGCCTCCTACCAGTGGAGGTTGTCAACTGTGTCCAAGGTTTTGGGAGCCTAAGGGACTAGGTTTGGAAACGCCACCCTCATTATGCCTGGTTGAGATAGTATTGGAAAGTAACTCTCAGACAACCAACAATGCAAGGTTCAAGAGTTGTTGGAAAAGTAATCAGACCTATTTTCAGTCTTGACCTGAGTGCTAAGAAGTGTCATGATTAAGATATGACTGGATGATAAGCCCTAAGACATTGCAGCAGAATGGGTAGAATCCGCCGATCATGAATCAGATTTGTGATTACATTGGCGCCTTAGGATGAGGCGATATTGGGTTAGAAATGATGGTTTATTGGATCGCTTCCAAACAAGGTGATTAGGAGATGTTGATGCATGATGAATAGTTGGAAAATAACCTTGAACAAGACAATTGTAAATTTAAAGAATGAAGTTCTGCTGGAACAAATAAGAATATGATAAAAGAATAGTCTAAGCAAAAAGGGTCAATACTGACTTAAGCGGCTGAGATATAATTGATATTAGAGAATTGAAGGGGGAGGGTTTTTAGTAGTTTAGATCGATCCAAACAGCGAGGTTTGCTGTATATTAAATTAAATAAAAAAATGTTTTAGGATAATAATTGCTCCTTATTTAGTAAAGTTTATTAATTTGTTTCAAGGATGATAATAGTCAAAGCGTCATCCTATTGCTCAGTAGGCTTAACCCTGTGAAAATCCCTTTGACGTATCTCTAATATACCACCAAAATTATTGTCGTGGTGCTCACTACAGGGGTCCCATTGATCAATCACAAAAAAAGATAAAATTCCTCAGTTTCTGGCCATGTCGCAACAGGCTTGCTTTGACAAGGGATCTTCACGACCCACTGCACCAGTTGAATATGCAGAACTCAAGCTTGCCTTGGACTCTGTGCTCAAATGGTGGGAGGAGCTTCTGAAAAAGGTTTGTATTGATAAGCTGCCTCCCTTTGATCGCGATGGGAACATTCATTGGATTATTTAAGCGCTCTAAGTTTGCAGTAGAAGGAGCTTTATATTGGCGTTAAGCAAAATTGTTAATATCCAACGTGGATGTTGGAAGCACTGACCAAGCTACTTGCTATCTTTCAAACAGTTCAGTTACCTATCAGAAAGTCAAGGATACTATTGTGCAGTTGTTCATAGGAGCCGTGAAGATTTTGCAGCGGAAGGCAGAGTTCTTGACCATTGGGTCTCAGAGTAATGAGGCCTCCCCACATTTGCTGATTGATTTATGGCCGAAGATCATGTGTTACTTGAGGCAGTGACTTTTACCAAATCTGATGTATTCATAGTAGTGACCTCTGCATTGAAACCATACTAAGACCTTTAAATGTCATGGCTCCATATTTAGAGGATGACGTACCTTTTGCTTAAATTTGTTTAAATTTTGCACCATATATCCATAACCTAACCTCCAATCAACACAGAGTGGAAACCTACCACATCCAATACTGGACTTTATTATTCAGAAAATTATCCCGCCCTGTTCAGAGTCCTCCTAGTAAACAACAGCCTTATTATCATTATGTGCCTCGCCCTCACCTGAGTCACCATCCGCAGTTTAACTATTTAAAGCGGCCTGTTTACCCCAAGTGACCCCAGTCCAACTTTTGGTTTAGCCCATCTTACAACAATAAAGGACGTAGGCCCTATGGGGTCAATTGTTTTGAATGCAATTGCCCTGGGCACCTGACATGAGGTTGCATCAAGCATCATGTCCATTACCACCGCAGAACCAGTACAATCAGGGAAAAGGAGGAGCGGAGTAGAGACAGGACTGTCTACATCTGCATTACAGCCTCAAATGTCCCACTTGTACCTATCCCCATACATTCAACGGAAGTCCCTCAGTAAGACGACTATTCCTATATCTGCAGCCAGTTAAAGGGGTGATTCTATTGACATGAACGCAAACCCAGGACATGGCAGAAGAAGGACCTCAGGAGCAACTGAAGCCCTATGCATGTCATATATTTAACCAAATTTATACAGTGAGCCACATCCGTCCTCTGATGCGCCTCTCTTAATAGTGTTAAACGCTGCCCTCTCTGTGGACGCTATTGATAAAGAGTACCATAAAGTCAGGGAGGGTATTATGGGCCTCCTGGGGATAAGAGACCCATTGAATGTCCACATTTTAAACAATCAATATTCATCTCACTCTGAGTGTACATATTGTGACATTAGTGTAGCAAAAACCTGAGTCGGCGCTATAATTGACACAGGCACTCCAGTTAACATAGTGTCCAGAAAGTTGTTGTTGAAATTGACATTAATTCCTGACGTGGAACATAGAGTGGTACATGGGACTGCTGGAGCAGAAAACATGGTCCCTGATGGAGCGTGCAGTGCATCTCCATTGTGGTTTGGGTCGATTGTCATTGTAGCCTCAGCAATAGTGCTACTAAACAATAACTATGACCTTCTGATTAAAACCACTTTTATGTGACACTTCATGACTGTTGTTGATATGACGGCGGAGAACTTCAAAATTCTGGGGCAGCAGATCCCAATCTATTTCACCTCCATCGGGGTGCCAAAGGATCAAGTGCACATGGGTCATATCAACATGGCATACAGTGACGGATGATTCTGGTTTACTACCATCAACTAAGCGCAAGACCTGGGCCCTTCCCCAACAGATATACAAATACTAAAGGTTGCTTCTCAGATCAGCTGGGTCTATGTCCATCCCCTCCGGTCACCAATTAATAGTGAACACCAAATTGGTTTTAGAAGTGCCAGACGGACTCTATGGGGGAAGTTATGGGTCCTTATCAGCAATATCAGCTTGTGCCCCACGTGGCTCCAAGCATAATACTTCCAGACCATAAGGTCATCAAGTTCTATTAGCGAATCTACAGAATGAACCTTTGCGAATCCGCTGACATCAATTAATGGCATATTTACATTTGATCCCTGTTGAGGATGTCATTCAGGTTCCCGAGTTTGGGCTATTGGATTATAACTTGTTCTACCCATAAAACCATATCTCCACATAATGGCGGTGGTACCGCGCAAAAATTTAATAGGGTTTATCAGAACAAAAATATTAGGCGATAGCTTTATTTCAAAAATATAGGGAGATCTTTGGCATTGAAGACCTCAATTTAGGTTGCGCGCAGGGAGTGGTTCATTGAGTGGACACTGGGAATCATCCACCCATCAGATCTTGGCTTTTCCGCTGGTCTAGGTTAATCGAGGAAGTATACCTGAGGTGATCAAAAAGCTACTTGAACTAGGGATGATCAAACCCTCAAAGAGTCCATGGGCTTTGCCCGTTCTGATTGTCAAAAAGAAGGATGGCACCAACTGTGTAGTAATAGACTACCTGAAGCTCAATAGCCTTACCAAGAAGGACTCATACCCCTTGCTACAAATTGATGGTGCCTTAGTTTGGTTTGTAGGAGCTCGCTACTTCTCAGTGATGGATTTGATATCCAATTATTGGCAAATTTAGTTGCCTGCGTTAGAACAGGTAAAATGCGCCATTATTACGTCCAAGGGGTTTTTCCAACTGACCCACAAACCACAAGATCTAAGTAACTCTCCAACTACGTTTCAGCGGACCATGCACACCATTCTTGGCGACCTGAAGCTGCCATGTGTCCTCACGTACCTTAGCAATATTAATGCTTTTTGTGTACATTCTCTGAGCACCTTATCCATCTGGAGGAGGTCTTCCACAGGCTTTTGGAGGCCAACATCAAAATCAAGCCCTGTAAATGCCGCTTCTTTAAAGAACAACTGGAGCACCTTGGGTTTGTGGTGGGTGTGAAATGGCTGAGGCCCCAACCAGACAAGATGGAGGCTATTTGAAAGATGACTACACCAAACAATTTGCATGATATATAAGTATTTTTAGGGATTATCAGCTATTACCGCCTTTATACCCAACTTTAGTTGTATTAGAGATCCAGTTTTCATTTAAAAAAAAAGATGCCACATTTGAATGGACAGAACACCAACAATGCTTTTTTAATAGTCTTCAAATAGCGCTAATCAGTGCATCAGTGTTACGCTATCCAAACTTTGATAAAAATTTCATCATTTAAATGGATGCGTCCCTTTCCGCTTTAGGGGCGGTCCTATTTCAAAAAGATGATGAGGGGGAGGAGCACCCCATAGCACATTGCAGTCAGAGCCTGAACATCCATGAACGCAATTATACCATGACTGAGTGAGAGTGGATAGCAGTGATTTACATATACAAGCAAGTTATGATATTTGCATGGTGTAAAGTTTAAAGTTGTAATGGATCATGCATTGTTACACTGATTTGCAGAACCTTAAGGAGCCTTAAGGGCGCCTAGTCCAATGGGCCCTCAAATTGCAGGCTTACAATTTCGGGTTTCTTCACCAACCTGGAGCCAAACAATAAGATGCAGACTGCTTATAAAGATTACCAACAATTGCTGTTATAGCGGATCTTAGTGATGTAATTTACAATAAAATGCTTAGTGACCAATACAATGATGAACAGCCTCAAGTGATAAAGGCGATAAATGAAATGTGTTTCAATAACTTCCAGCGGAATGATGAGTTGAACAATTGGATTGGCGATTCTATGGTGAACTTCCCATGATCCTCAGCACGGTCTGGTAACATTGTGAGCACACATAAGGCAGTCAGACATTGTGGCATGCGCAAGAGAATTGACTTTTTGCGGCCTCAGTATTACTGGGAAAGCTTGAATTTAGATTTTCTTGAAACTATCTCCTGCTGCCACCAATGCCAAGTGGAAAAGCTGTTCCGCCAGAAGACCTCGTACTGGTTAGTGAAACTGCACTTTGCTTGGCATACAGTTTCCATTGATGTCGTTAGACCTCTGCCAATGTGAGCTAACTGGTCAAAGTACATTCTGGTGGTGATTGATAACTTGACCAGGCGGGTCAAAGAAAGGGCGATATGAGATTTGGGGGCAGTCACAATGGCCAAGTTCATAGTGGAATGTTATACAGTGACATGGCTGCTCTCAGTTCCGCCTTACCAATAATGGAACTACTTCATTTCCCTCATCCTTCCGAAGCTGAATGAGCTTATGACCTTCCATGTGTCACTAATGACCCTGTACCACCCTGAGTCTAATGGGATGGTTGTGCGAGTGAATGTAACTTTAGTGAATATACCTGTAAACTGGTAGCAGATTGACCTTCAAACTGGAGTTCCCTCCTGTTCACCACTGTCTTTGCAAATAACATCAGCTATCATTACGCCATGAGTAAAAGCCCATTTCAATTACTCTATGGATGAAACCCTGCTTTTACGCCGCTGCTCTATGCCAGTGTAGAAGATACTGGCGGAATGGACCCACAACTTTATCTGACGATGCATTTACAACACACTAATCATTTTGCAAACCAAAGCGTAATCATTCAGCTTGGCTAAGAAAATAAAATTATCATGCTGACAATCAGGTACGGCGGAGTGGGCTAGTCCAGTTCAAAGATGGAATCATAATTCTTTTCTATGATCAACATGGGTTTGGGCAGAAATATAAATTGGCCAGTATCTGGATTGGTCCATTTGAAGCTATTGAGAAGATGGTTGTTGACGCATATACCATTAAGGACTCTAAGAGCAGCTGTTTATAAAAAGACACGCAAAGTTCCTCCAAGTTTATAAGCAATAGAGGCCTTATCGTCTAGTCAAGGGGTAGTAGTTTCATGATTCTGATATAACTGGACGATAAGCCCCTAAGACATTGCAGCAGAATGGGTAGTATCCACTGATCATGATTCTGACTATGATTATTTGAGCGCCTTAAATGAAGCGAGTTTGAGTCAGAACGAATGGTTATTAGATCGCTTATAAACAAGGCGATTAGAAGATTTTGATGCATGATGAATGATTGGTAAATCGCCTCAAATTAGACAATTGTGAATTAATTGAATGAAGGCTCTGCCAGAACCATTACGAATATGACAGAAAGAATAATTTAAGCAAAAGGGTTAATTTTAACTAAAAGTTGCTGAGATGTAATTGATACCAGAGATTTGAAAAAAGAGGATTCTTAGTAATTTAGAGGCTCAGAAAAGCGAGGATCTGCTATATATTCAATTAAATAAAAGTGTTTTAGGGACAATTGCTCCTTATTTATTCAAGTTTATTAATTTGTTTCGAGGAAAATGATTGTCATATCATCAGCCCTATTGCTCAATGGTCTTAACCCTGTGCAAAACCCCTTCATCATATCATCGATATATCACCAAAATTATAACAAGAAGAATGAATGGATACCTACATCATGTAAAGACTGGGGAAGATCCCCCTTTCAGTTCTGACCTTACCAAAAAAGTAAGGTCAAAGAAGCCTAGGTGGCGGTAGAGCTCTGACAACTACTTGACGCTGAACTCCTAGTACCATCATGCAGCCCTTGGGCTCTCCTCTTCTACTGGTTTGGAAGTGAGAGGTGGTTACCAGGTGGTGATGGACCAAGGGCGACTTAATTCCATCACTCTGAAGTTTAGTTATACTCTGCCCTAAATTGATGATTCAGTCTATCTGCTGGCTAGATCACATACTTTTCTGCCATGGACATTGCAGTGGATATTGGCAAGTTGAGCTCGCCCCTGAAAATTGAGCCAAGTGCACTCTTAGAGCTAACTAGAGACTATATAAGCCCATAAGGATGCCCCAGGGCCTCTGTAACCCCCCCCAGAATTTTCCAACGCGCCATGGATGTCATCATTGGGGACTTGAAGCTTACGTGCTTCCTTGTCTACCTAGACAACTTTACTTTTTTCTCACGAACCTTTATTTGACACGTTGATCACCTCAGGGAGGTCTTCAATAAGCTCATGAAGGCTTCTATAAAGCTTAAACATTTGAAGTGCTCTTTCTACTAGTCAGAACTGGAGTTATGGGCACAAAGTATCAGAGGATGGAATCCAGCCTATATTGGACAAAGTTGATGCCATAGAAAGAATCTTCGCCCCCTAAAGCTTAAGGGATGTCTAGATGTTCTAGCCATACTGGGCTATTATGGTCAGTTTATCCCCCAGTTTGGTGACCTAGCGAGACACCTTTCTACCTCCTACAGAAGGGTGTGCCATTTTATTGGCGGCATGAACAAGAGCAGACTTTTAATGCCTTAAGAACTACCTTAGCTAAGACCCATCCTAGTCTACTCATGGTTTAACTAACCCTTCTTGTTGTTTATGGATGCAAGCAATGTCACAGTTGGGGCTATCCTAACCCAGAACGACAAAAAATAGGTTGACCATCCCATGGCCTCTTTTACTAAGACACTGAGTAAAGCTGAATGGAACTACTGCTTACCAAGAGGGAGTGCCTGGCTGTCTTTCTAGCCATCATACATTTTCACCCTTTTTTCTATGGTACTCATTTTATTATTGTCACCAACCACTCCTCGCTACAGTGGCTCCAGCAAATGAAGGACCTGAATGGCTGTTTATCCAGATGGGTCTTATGACTGCAGAGCTATGATTTCACCATTTTCCATTGCACAGGCGCGAAAAAAAACGCTGATGGCCTCTACAGGATGCCAGTGCTAGCATCTTTGACCCCTAAGGAAGAACGGCTATAAAATCTGATAGGCAGAACTGAGCGATGGGAGTTGGAAACTCTTGAGGTCCAAGCTAAGCTAAAAATGATGACCCAAGGCACTCAAATTATGGATGGGTTGCTCTATAAGGGGGTTAATAAGAAATGGCTCCCTTATGTCCTTCTTCCCAAACTGATATTATTATAGAGAGCCATTCTACAATGGGACACGTGGCAGTTAAGATGACTCACAAATGGCTGAAGTCACTATGCTACTGGGACGAAATGGTAGAGACCATCCAAGAGGTCTTGGGAGGCATGTATAATTGCTGATCCCAAGACCAAGCCAATCCACATTTTCAGCATTTAGTTGTTGCCCCGACAAGGCCCTTCAATGTTATTAGCATCATTGTGGTGGGCCCTCTTCCAACTGGGTTGCTTAGCCATAAGTATATTCTCCTAGCCATGACCATCTAACCAAGTTGTTGAAGTGATTTTGATCCCAGCTGCCACCGCCAAAGCCACAGGCCTCTTTCTTGTTCAATCCGTTTTCACCCATCATGGGTGCCCCCAGAACATACTTTTGGACAGTAGGTTGAACTTCACCTCACAGGTATTACAGGAACTTACCTCGCTATTTGGCACTAATAAGAGCTTAGCAGTCCCTTACTACCCATCAACCAATAAAGCAATAGAATGCGCTTACAGAGCTCTTATCTCCATTTTATGTAAGATGGCCGCCTCAGATCCTACTCGCTGGAACCACTAATGCCCAGCTGTATGCTTGACTATAAATAAGCTACCAGCGAGTCAAGATGTCCCCATTTAGTGCCCTGTATGGGCGTGCTCCCCAGCTACCAAGTAGCGTTCAGCCATTGCTTAAGCCTCCAAACCTGAGAACTCTAAGTTAACTATGAGGCCTTAGACAATGAAATTGTCAAGCTTAAAGCCCTAGCCACACAAGGAATTGTCACCCTTGCAGGAAAAAAGAAATTCTAATTAAATTTCGGCTGACCTTCCTTACCAACTTTACAAATAGAGGACCTTGTTTTCTTCTATCTCCATCAACCTAGAGGTTTACAGAATAAGCTCGACATTCTTTAATCTGTACCTTATAAGGTTTGTCATAATGTAAAGTCAGAGTACTCCATTGCCACCGTCACCCAGGGGACCGTGGTTAATAGGGTGCATGGTTACTCTGGCCCTATACCTCCCTAACAGGATCTTAGGGGCGTTGTCAGAATTTAAGGTGAAAAAAAGTTGAAATCCCTACTTCAGAATTGAGCTGCAGTGAATCAGCTCTGAAAACTATTAAATGGAGCCATGTTTTGGTGGCACCAAACCTAAATTCAATACAGAATATGCACTTGTTTGAGAATAGATTACACAGCTTCAAAATTCTTGTCACTGCTTCCTGAATTTCATGAGGCGCGGCCTCGACTGTCTAGTAATGGGAGAGATAAAGTATAATGAGGGTGCCACCCAGGTGCTCAATCTAGAAATCCAAGAAAGATTTGATTGGATGAGGCCACTAAGATCTTTATGGCAATGTGTACCTATGCACCCTATAAATATCATTACATTTTTCTCTTATGAAATAGTCTGTATTCAGGCCATCCTTACGTTTTTTGACCTCTTTGCAAATTTTCAGCTTTGAGCCCACCTTTTTAACCTCAGTGACAGTCTAGAGAACTTTAAGTCTGACAAAGATCATCACGAATAGTATGGCAGATTCTTTGTGAGAAAAATGTTTCATTGCCATGGTCTCCACAATAAAATGATTTCTAATAGAGGATCAGAATTTATCTGCACTTATGGTAGCACTCTTTTTTATAATTATAATAATATCAAGCTACGTAAATTTTTGTGTTGTGGCAACTACTATGACTATAATGGATAATAATCACTCTCCTTCTGGAAGAGGCCCCACATGTTTACAACCACCTCTAGATTTATAATTGCGAGATTGAAAGGAGGATAGGGGAGATAAATTACCTTTTATAAATATTGAAGGCCTTAAATTTTCAGCCAGTGGGAATGACATCATTCAAAATGATTTAATACCAGCTGGATGAAGCAATTCAATACGTAAAGATACAGTGAAACCACCAGAGACTATGAATTTTAACCCCTATTATACCTTTGTGGGTGCAAAAATTTTCAATTCATTGATGAATAAATATTTCTAGATAATGGACAATTAAAAAGAAATTACCAAACAACCATATAGACCAAAGTACCCAAACAGAAGCAATAGAACCTTCCATCCATATTTTAGTCAAAAAGGCAATAAACCAATCTCTTAGGCCAGTTGAAACCCTAAAGTGAGGTACATTGGAACTGCATTATTTATGAATCCAAATTGATCAGTATATTCTTAAATTGGGAGAAGAAACAATAACCTTAAGCGCTATTGTAGCCTTAGACCAAGAAGAGGCTATTGAGCAACAGACAATAAACATACTGTCTACTGATGGACACCGCTTGACAAAGCTCATAGTTACAAGCATTAAGCCAAATGGATGCTGCCACCAAGGCAAAGATCAAGAAGAAATTGCCTGGGTTCAGGAAGCACGTACAATATTCTGATTTCCAATCAAATTTTTAATCATTTTACATTTTGTTATATCCTAAGTTTTACAAAAAGCATAAAAAACTTCAAAAATATACTATAAGAGCCTTATAACACATAATTAAAAGGTTATCCTTTGTTTCCACTTACATTTGTTATGTGAAGCTATATCCAGTAAGTAGTCTAGAATAGAAATAACATGACACTCGTTTAGAAGGATACATTGTTTGCTGATAACGCTAAGGGAGAGTTTGAGTGAGATTATCTTTGAGTCTTGTGTTAGGGCAATCTATTGAATATCTGTCAAAGAGTTTCAGAAAAATACCGCCAGCAGGGCAATGAGTAGATACAAACAGCCATCAGTGCTACATTGGGTAGCATCAGAGAAGGTTTACAAAGTGAAATTTACCATGTTTCTTCAGAAGGTCGCCTGTTGTCTAATCTGTGTGTAATATTACCCCTCCACAGAAAGTCGGCCAACCCCAAGAAAAAGTGATCAAGGGACAATGAGCTGCCTGTGGTGCTCAATACAGTAATGACATCATCAAACCAGAGTGAAAGGAATGAGATTCCTCAAGAACAGTTTGACAATAAGGGTATAGAGGCCTATCACGGTGAAGATTTTTATGAACTCTTAGAGAGACAGAGGAAACCATCCATTCAAGACTCTGAATGATGGAACTAGAAATATTGGAATTACAAACCAATTTGAGCGTGTCAAGGAGATCAGTATAAGAGCCTTCAATTGTCACCATACCAATTGTGTGTGGATTTCAGTCAAGAAAAAGTAAAACCACCTTTCAAGTATCTAAGAAAGACCGTTATTCCTTAAAACAAGAACAGGATGAACATATGCACCCTAAATAATTATGGTG
Source organism: Massospora cicadina (assembly GCA_022478985.1). Classification (NCBI taxonomy): domain Eukaryota; kingdom Fungi; phylum Entomophthoromycota; class Entomophthoromycetes; order Entomophthorales; family Entomophthoraceae; genus Massospora; species Massospora cicadina. The sequence goes on along the minus strand of JAKSZP010002802.1, from coordinate 69,297 downwards.
ATCATTTAGACCACAAAAATTCCATTCTGTACACATTAAAAAAGAGTCTGGATGAGTTTAAGCTCAACTTCATGTTGCACCACAAACAGAATCTACTTCAAATCAAGCAACTACCCGGTTAGAGACTCAAAAACGGCTAGTTAATTGACTCTGAACCAACGTGCGTAGTGTAATGATTTAATTGATGAGGACCTATACTTCAAGCCCTAATTCAAAAATTATAAAAAACTTTCTAAGGAACAATTACAGGTTTCCCACAGATTTAGAAAAACAATATGGATGGCCCAAGTTATCACCAGAAAGCTGTCCACATATAATTCTGCATGGGATACAATGCTCAATAGATTCTAGTTGCAAGTTTATGCCCTGGATTAACATGGACTATAGTGACGAACATTATCCTGTAAGAGTTCAGAAGAGATCAAGATGTCTCAAGCATAAAACAAGAATTCCTGCTTATCAAGATGGGAAAGAGCAAGTCATTCACTAAATATGCTGCAAATTGTTACCTCAAGGCTCAGCAACAAAGGCAATAGGCTTTGTATCTACTAATTGCAAAAAATGTTATTGTGTTCTCTAGATTTGCATCCCACTTTTATAATATACATGACTTAAGCCGTCAAAGGATTCAATGCTGTTATAGCCATCTAGGAAGCTTTACTTGATGTCTAGGATTCTGAAAGATAGAATTTAGGGCATCATGACAGCCCTCTAATAGAATAAGAAAGACTACCTATGTCACTCATGATAGGAACGGGAAACCTAGAAGTAATACTCCAAACTTTTAGAACAACGGACTGGGAGGGTACTTACATGCACCAAGTGCCATTAACTTGGACAGTTTTGGAGATCTTGTCCTATGAAAGCTATTGAAAAGAAAGATGCACCCCCTTATTTAGATCACTCCAACGCAGTGAATTGGGTGGATATAAAACCAAAGGGGAGATGCTCATGAAGATGAGGATATAGTCAGTGCAGCTATATGTGCTAGGGACTTTATGTGGTGGTTGTACCTGATCTACTACAATTAAAATGGAGATTGAGGATTTGTCCTGAACAATACCTATTAGGCACAGGCCACTAAGCCTACTAGGATTTTCACACTTTTGAAGAAGAATAGCCTCTTGTAATGTTACCTTTGAGAGCAAAGAACCAGATACTGAGTACATCACTAAGGAAACTCAAAAAAAACGCTCTGAAGCAAATTTAAGTCAGCTACTGAAGTATTAATGACTGGAAATTCAATTTCTAAAGAGCATTATGAAGCTCACGGTAATGATTCAGTGGGTTTCATCTTGGCTGCACTGGATACCAGAGCGCCTGTCTATATTATGTCCTCCAAGTTGTTAACAAAATTCAATCTTATGCCATATAGGCTAGAATGTCAAGTACCGGACAGCTGGACCAGATGTCACGCATGCTTTAGGAGAATATTTAGCATTGTAGTTCTATTTTTGACCGCATAGTAATGATTGTTACATAAGTGGTTTTGGACAATGACCACTACTATCTCTTTGATATCAACAAGTTTTTACTAAATTTGTGCTAGGATTGATTTCACCTACAGTATTTTGAGCATACTCAGTTACAGCTGCCACTGTTTTCAAGGATAAAGATACTAAGTTCTGAAAGCAGAGATTATACTTAGTGGAAAACAATCGGCTAATATACCTTATCCACTACACCCTTAAGAAGAAAGATGTTAAACAATACCTGCTACAGTTAGAGCAGAAGAAGACCTGTCACTGAGCGCTAGTTAGGATATGGAGATTAATCTTGGTAAACAATGACGGATACTACTATCAATTAATTTGAAGACACCTCCCAACTAAAAAGTCAAAGTTTACAGTCACAATGGATTCAGAGAGCAGGTGCCAAGAGATTTGCTTGGGTTCTTTGATACAAAATACACCGGAGAAGAATACCAATTTTATGGAACAATACTCTCCAGCCTATATATTAGAGAAAGGACAAGTCTTCGCCCAAGCCAGATTGACAAGCTGTGACGCTATCAAGTCACTACATGCTGTTGAAGTATTTGATTAGCTATGATAAATGGATGGACCAACAAGGTGTAGAAGGAATTAGATGAGTCCCTAGATGAAATCAATTAAAACTTCAGCACTGTACTAAAAGACTATTATTGTGCAAAGGAGAAGTTCATAGGATGGACAATGGACTGCTATCCCTTTTTGAGTCTAAACCATACCATCTTTAAAAATCCAAAGACAAAGTTATCACCAAATAGTTAGATTAGCTAACTTTAAACAGCTAATTAGGCCTTGAAAATCCTAGTGGATTCGCAGCACTACTGTTTTGCCAGATGCACGGAACACACCTTATGGTTATGAATTACCGCTGTTTAAACAAAGGTGCCAAAGAAATATATGTATATGTTTCCTTGAATAGACAATGCCCTAAAGCGCCTGGGAGGATCAAAGTACTTCTCAGCAATAGATATAGCCAGAGGGTTCTGGCAGATTTACCTCTCGCCTAAAGATCAAGAGTAGTGTGCCCTGATAAGCAGTCAGGGATTTTTCAAACCTACAAAGATTCCACAGGAGCTGTTCAAAGCCACTACCACTTCCTAAAGAGTGATGGACTGACTTTTTTGGGATCCCAGGCTATCCTTTGTGCTCATCTATCTGGGCGCTATGACAGTATTCAGTCGCAAATTCCTAAAGCACCTCCAACACTTTTATAAAGTATTTAACCAACTAAGATTCTAAACCAAAGTTAAATGAAACAATTACCCTTCCTGAAGAGACATCAGAAGTTAATAGGACATGAGTTCATCCCAAATGAATTGAGACTCAGGAAGGAAAGATTAGAGCCATAGTAGCCATGCAACAGCCATGAAGTATGCGTTATATCCAAGTATTCCTCAGGATGGTGGGATACTACCAGAAGTTTATATCCAATTCTGTAAACTTTGCACCGCCGCTCAATTAACTGTTTACAAAGGAAATCAAGTTTTAATGGGGTCTGGACCAAGAGCAGGCCTTCGAAGAGTTGAAAGATTTATTTGTAGAGGCTCCAATCCTAGCATACATGTACTTTAACAAGACGTTTTACCTGTATACTGACGCTAGTAACATTGGGTGCAGAGTGATACTTGTCCAACTGAATTAAAAACTGATAGACAACCCCATTAAGTACTTCTCCAAGGTCTTTGACAGAAATGAAAAGAACTACACTGTTATGGAAAGAGATTGCCTGGCAGTGATAATAATAGTGAAGCATTTTAGACCCTACTTTAACAGAGTATGCTTTAAATTAATGATGAATCATACATTAATACACTGGCTGCGATACACGAAGGATCAAAATGGACGTCTCTCCCAATGGAAAGTTAACTCCAATGTTATGATTTTAAGAGAATACACAAGGTAGGCAGCAAGCATCTCAACACCAGCGGACCTCTTTGACTACTATATTCCAACTCCAAGCACCTGAAAGCGATTGACTGTTTGATCTAATTGGATACCAGAGGTGGAATGGCAAGGTGAGACAGATGAGGTGAAGGCTTCCCTAAGAAATTTACTCAAAGGTCCCGGCGTATTGATGGGGACCTTCAGAAAAAAATCAAGGAAAAGTGGTACCCATTCACCCCACCTATTGATAGAATGTAACTTGTGATAGAATCTCAAAAGCATGCTGGCCATGTATTATACCAGAAGACCTTGGCATGGCAAAAAGTCTGGTTCTATTGAATGTCATTGTCAGGTGAATTACATTAATCCCTGAAACTCTGTGTATCCTGTTCAATCCTCAGCCCTTAAAGAAGCGCTTTGAGGTTAAGCCAATTTAGCTAACAGCCCCATTCCACACCATATCCATTGACGTAATAGGCAAATTGACTACCGCCTCACGTGAATATAAGTTTATCATTGTGGCTATTAAACATTATACCAAATGGGTCAAAGCATCATCAGTCAAGACATAAATTGCAGGATAAACCGCCAGATTCCTGTAATAAGTGATAGCGAGCTATGGGTGTTTCAGATTCTGCTATCAGATAAGGGAGAAACTATATCTCTAATGTATGAGGAAGCTATCTGATCTAGTTGGAGTAAGACTATAAATTATTAATTCATACATTACTTATTCTAATAGTAGCGTTTAAACATGTGAACGGAACATTAGGATAAATATTGAAGAAGAAGGCCTTATACTACAAGTCAAAGTGAGATCACCTGTTGCCCTCCGCTCTTTTAGCATGCCAACTTAGCCATCACTAGGGTATTGACAAGTCCTTATTCAACCCCCAGTATAGGAGATAAGAACGCTACCCCTTTGTTAGCACCGGTTCTCTCTACGGATTGCAAGAACCTAACACATAAGTGCTACTAGATTAAGTTGGCCAATCAGTTAACTGGACTTTAGTTATAATCATTCATGAAATCAAAGCCACTAATCCTCAAGAGTCATCGTGTGAGTCAGAGATGGACTAGAATACCAGAAATTTTTCTAGATAAGGTCATATTTTACCATTTATGGGTAAGACAGCCTGAAAGTTGCAAGCCATCTTGACTGTCCCTGCGACCATCCTAGACAAGAGAGGAGCTGAGTATTACATAAAAGATGATGATAATCATTTAAGTTTCAACAGAATACATGCCAGCACCTTAGTTTCTTCTTTGGCCTTACCTTTGGAGGGGAAGTGTCATAAAAACTATCATAACTATACTGGATATATTCTCTCCCTCTGGAAGTAACCACGCTAGTATACAACCACCTCAAGATTTACATATGCAAGATCAAAATAAAGATAAGGAAGGAGAACCACCTTTTATAAATGACGGCGGTCTATTAATTTAGCATACATTCAGAATGACGTCACCAAAAATAATTTGAAACCTGCTAATTGAAGCAAGTCAATAGGTGAAGATTATGATGACGCTTCTGATGACTATAAATATAACCCTTTTATACCATCAGGGGTACAAGATATTTTAATCAGCCAATGATGGAATAGTTCAATTAGAAATAGCCAATGATGAAAAAATAACTAGACATCAATGAAACAAGTTACCTTAATGATAGCAATAGATCTTTTATTTTAAATGTTACCCAAAAAGGCAATCAGCTTATACCCTATGCCAATTGAACTCTTGAAGTGACGCGCATTGGAACCGCATCATAATATAAATTCTGATGCAATCAGCGTATTATTAAACCAGGAGAATGAGCATCAATTATAAGCTGTATTGTAGCTCCAGACCCAGAAGTGGTTACTAAGTAAGGGGCCATAAAACATCCTTGTTCTAAGATGTCGACCATGATATAGAGCTTGTGGATAAAAGAATCAAGCTGAATGGATTCCTCTCCCAAGATGGAGAACAAACAATATAAAGACCTGAGGTTCATTAATTTCCTGCTTTTTCTTTGTACCCAGTTTACAACTTATTATAAAATTTAATTTAGTTTGTGTCCTTTATCTATTCAAGAGTATAAGAATCATTATATTTCTAGATATCAAAAATCTTTATACTACAGAATATCAAGTTCTATACCCACTATAATTGGGTATAAAAAGAGGGTGGCATTAACCATTCTGTAGTAAGAATAAAAGGACTCTCATTTTGACTGATACCTTGGTTGCTGACAATGCCAATGGAGAGGCTCATTGAGGTTTCCATTGAATCTCTTGTTAAGCCAATGTAATGAAGATATTTTTGGCAAAGATCAAGTTCAACTTAGTGTGGACATTAAATGACCTTTGGATGAGGATGATGATGATTGACAAAAACTACCATCTGATGAATTCTTATAATCATCCATTGTTTTTAAATACAAAGAGTATAATCAAACCTTGCTATCTCTCAATGATTACGAAATATTCCATCCAGTCACAAAACTTAGTTTTATGTTTCATCAAGGTTAAGGAAGTTCTTACTAATCAAAAAGATCAATACCCTTATCGTGAGCACGCTCTTCAACTTAATATATATATTTAATCGTTTAAGTAGATACAATACTTCTTACTATATCTTTATAGTTTAATTTAATAAAAAATTTCATTTAATAATGACGAATCATTATACTAGGAAGCAACTGATGCTAATATGAAGACTAATTGTTTAGCCTTCAAAGCGGTTAGTTAACAGTTAACAGATAAAAAATTAAGAACTTTCTGTAAGATGTCCTTATGAGGGTACCAGCTGAAGATATAAATTCCTTAAAGATGAATAATTACATTAGAGGTGATAACCCAAAAGGGAGGAAAACATGAGTGTGATAAGATGGGTCCATCCCAACCAGTAAGAAATACCTATCTAAAATGATTAATTGCAACGTACAGCTCCAATGAACCTTAGCTTTTTAGCCCCTGATAATATATCCTATGAAATTTTAAACCTAAACAAAGTAGCTTAAACTGAGGATGCACTTTATGTACCACTACAGCGTGGACATTCACAAAAAAAGAATATTTCTCCCAAGTTCCAAATAAACTTATGCACTCTTAAGGCAAGGCTGCCCTCCTAGGTACTGCAGTGAGGTTGCCTGAATTAAAGTCATATCTTCTTTTATTGTCCATAATGTCTCCAGTATCAGTTGCAGCTCTTGGAAATTAACCATATTGAAATAAAAGACAATATAGCCTCAACCCATCAGCTTCATTCCCAACTCCTTGAAATGTATGAGACTACATCCAGCTTTAATGTAAAGCTTGAGGCCATTATAACCAGTAAAATAGAGATTCATGAGCTATAAAGTTTACTAACCTGGATCAACAATGGAGTTAATAAGATTTTATGTGACGTAATTACCCAATAATTTACTGATGCTTTTGGAAAACCTACAAAAACAATTGAATGAGAAATGAGAGATTTCGTAGCTCAGATAAATACCAATGAATTTCTATGAAACTTAATTTCTGCTTGACTGATTGGTTTTGCATCTCTTCATAGGCCAATACCCAGTCCACCTCTGAACCTACTGTTTGCAAAGGACCCGGAGGCTCAGAGGGCCACTGAGGCAATGACGTTCCTCTAAGACCCCTTAGAGATCCTTCTTATACTTTATTAATCTGATATGTTGACCATGAAACCTGTATCTTGAACCTATAACGCAAATTAAGGAGGGTTTTCATGATAGCTGGATGGAGGTTGAAGGATAGATATAGACTTCATAACCTTTGCTGTTCTCTCTGATAAAGTGGCTACCATACAGCAAGCATGTTTGGTTATAGCTCTTTGGCAATAAGCTCACTAAGATACTCTGGACGCCAATATTGATTGACTCAGATCTCAACTTTAGAAAATTGAAGCTCAGAAAAAGGTGACATTGAAGTAATTTATATACCAGGCCGTCATAAAAATAACATCTAATCATGCTCACAAATCTAAAGTTACACTGTATAAGTAGACAATTTAAGGTCATAATTTTTAGAATTCACTCAATCTCCTATGGCAAAAAAATAACCAATCCTTAATGATTAAACCTTTTAAGACATAACCTTTAGAGATTATGTGACTTTTAAGCCCTTTATAGATGTTTTTTTGGAACTACTAAACTACTATAAGCCAAACTTCATTGAGAGATTGCACTAAGTACAGAGTGTATTCAACCCTTTATTTTTTTATTTGAGGTGGGTCGACTGTGGGAAAAATATACCTCACCAAGAATTTAACTAGCCAGTACAGGTTTCAAACTCAAAACCTGCACTTAGGGTGGAAGCATTTTTACCTGCTTGGCTAACCACGCCTTTCAACCCTTTATTTTAATATAAAAAAGTGCTATGGAATTAGCTACTGATAGAAAGTGAAGCACAAGTCTATAATAATTAAATCATCTGAGAGAAAACGATGCCCTACTTTAGAGAATGCACCTCTTTAGATTAAATAAAGGCGGCCCTCATTAAAAGAGTTTAGTTCCACTTTACTCTGTACAATTGGAAGAAAGCTTTTATAAATATTTACCAGAAAAAAAGGTTATAATAATACTTTGCATACTGGTTTCAATTATGAGGCTCATGCTTTAGTCTCTTGTGACTGAGTTACCCAAGATGAAGTATAGATGCAGTGGTATCCATTTTATCCTCCAACAACACCATTGTGCTTCCCTTACATTGAATTAAGAAGCACTTTAAATCAATACTCAATATCAATGAGGCTATCATGGAACTGTCCAAACCAAAGTACGTCACAACTCACTCAATAAAGGGTCATGACCCAATATTTATGGTGTAGGAAAAAATTGAAGTCTCAGCTAAACTTAATCTCCGTCCTTATTGTGGATTTTATAATCATCAGGAAATAAAATGATGGAAGAGAATCAGATGAAGTGGAAAGAGAGGCTTCAGACTAGGATGCAAGCCTCTCTACACTGATAATTCTATGCCTCAACAACTTCCTAATAAACATTCACCCTAAATGTTCCATTGTATCTTCACAAAAATGGAATCAACATCTCAAAACCCTCTTATTGGATATAAAGTATGTCATTTGTCTTGTTCTGCTCTGGGTAACGCACTGATTTTATCAATAAGGCTTTAATGTCCTTTATATATTTATTTCATTTCTCACATTGAATCCAGTGTTACTTAAGCAGTGATGTACATAAATTAAAAGTTTAATTTCAACACATATTATCCTAGTAATGGCATCTTATTTCGCCTAATGAAGAGCATTAAGATTGCTCTCAATTATAATCATACTTTGGAATATGGAGTGGAGGGACCCTCACACACCAGATCTGATGGCTATTGTTCATTGTTGCTCATTCAATTTGGATCTTTAGTGGTGTCAGCCTCTGTGATTGTCTCTAATTATTATAGCTATGTTCTACTTATTGAAACGCAGTTTCTAGTCAAAATTGACATTAAGATTAGAATTAAGACATGTATTTCTCAATACTGAGGAATTGCATTCCGTTCAATGTTATGAATCTGCCTAATAAAAGGGAGGAGAAAAACTCAAAGTTTTTCTGGAACAGTCAAAGTCCATTGAGATTATTGATAAATTTATTAATTGTACCAAAGGTTATGCTACCTCCTTTCACCATCTATGCTAGTGAGGTAATGTCCTTTTTCCCTATAAATAAGACCGTCATCCCACCTTAGTCCCAAATATAGGTTGAAATGGGGATCCTAGTAGCTATACTGCTGACTCAATTGTTTGAGATCTTTGTAGAGGCCAATCCATTAATATGTGAACCTTTGGCTTTCTAGGGTTTTATCAACCCTGCATATAGTGGTACCATTACCATATTGGTGGCTAATTCCAATGAATCTTACATAACTGTGACTCATAAGGATAGTAGCTCATGTAAGCACCTTACCAAATCATCCAAGTTGATTCTATCTTTGGCTCTTGATGCCTGACTGACCTAGAACACGATAAACCCCCTATCATAGCTTGAGTAGAGATGACAATTGGTGATTTACTTACTAGCAAACTACACTAACTCGTGGAAGCAATAATTGAGGACTCGCTGATATACATTATAAGGGAAAAATGACTTTGGGTTGAAAAGGAGTCCAGCACAAGATGCAAACCAGCCCTTCTCATTAATCTGGGCCACGCCCTACCAGAATTTTGAGGTCAAAGAGGCCAAGATGGCCAAAGAGTTAAACCAGTTGTTAAAGGCTGATCATAAAAAGCCTACACAGAGCCCGTGGGTTTCACCTCTTTTTGATCCATAATAAATGAGGCATTTTATAGTGATGGACTATAAGCAACTGAATGTATTTACACAGAAAGGTAGTCACCCTCTGCCTTTATTGATGAATCTCTCCAGCTACTAACGGAATATCAGTAATCTCACCATGGATCTTGCCAGCAGATAAAGGCAGATTCTTATTTTTACCAGAGGACATTGAGAAACGTGCACTAATATTAAGAGAAGGTTTATTTGAGTTGCCCTGTATGCCCAATGGTTGTGTAACCCTCCAGTGTTTTTTTCAGTGGGCAATGGACGTTATGTTTGAAGATTCTATAGTATCTTGTGTATTAATCTATATGGACGATGCTAAATTATTCTCATGCATCTTTAATGGATATCAACATCACTAACAAGAAGTCTTAGATCAGAATGAGGGCAGCATCCTTAAGGCTGAATCCCACTGTCAGATACCCTGATATTGAACATGATGGGAAATATATTGACCATGTGACTCCATCACCTACCATGTAGCCTTGACCTGATAAAGAGTTTAAGAAATCACACTAATAAAATACCTAAAGAAATTGATAGTCACCACGGCTTACTTTAGCTTTAGGAAAATTATGATGGATCAAACTGAGGCTAAGATAACCTGATATGAATTTTTACCTAATTGTCATGAAGGATCATCAGTAGGTCGGGCCCCAATATTAGAATTGGCACTTGAGGTAGCAAATCAAGATGAACTGATTAAGTGTAAAATAGAAGCTGCCAAATAATCAACCTAGTGTCCTCCAGTCTCATCTGATTTTTTTATCCAACTCACCATTTTTTTCTTTATTGAGATTATGATACAAAGGCATTATAAAATCTGGAATGCATCGCCAAACCAAGAGCCTCCGTTACAGTTGTACCCCCCATTACTATTATTAAACCTTTCCTTTTGGGGTTTATATTGTTAACTTTGACATATAAAACCCCTTAATTTATACTATAATAAAAACATATAGTTTGTTATATTTCTTGTTTTGGTAAATGACTTTAATAACTCCATTTCACCATCCTTACCATAGGATAGATGCTTTAGCTGATGGGATATAAGTGATGACCTAGCACCCTTTTTATATAAAAACTTGTCATGCAACTAAGTCAGTTCCAAGTATTGACTGTCAGGCTTCTTGAGATAGCACCGTTGAGCTAAAAATGGATGCGCAACACCCGCCAAGAGCAAATTTCTCAATAGAGATGAATTATGGTCATAAAGTTATACAAAAGTAATTTCTTCGCTACCTGACAAGGAATGGATTTGACTATGTCACAACTACTTAGCTATATGACGTTTAAGTCTTTTTAAAAATCTTTATTATCTACATCTATTCTTCATTTAGCTAATCTTACCAAGCCCTTAGTATAATTAATCCATAATGAGGTTCCATTCAACTATAGAGGGTTTATAACGATAAGCTTTTAACTCACTTAGAGAGGCTATAATGACTGCTCCCATATTAATTCATTCTGAATTTAAACCCTTCTTCATGTTCACAGATGCCATTGATGTCTTGGCCAGAATTATACTGGCTCAACTCAACTTTAATCAAGTTGATTACCCTGATGCATACTTTAATAAGACTCTGATTAAGGCGGAAAGAAAATATAGTTTTACAGAATGGGGTTGCTTGGAAATTCTGATGATTAAAAAATCCACTTCTACTTATATGGGAATCACTCTATAAAAATAACTTCATGATTTATTAAAATGGTTGCAGAGGACCATCTAGTACTAAAAAAAATGGTTGCAGCATTTGAAGAATTCATACAGGCAACTTGTGAGATGGGACTTAATTTTGAAAAAACTACAATTTTTCTAATGTGCATCAAGCTGGTGCTATCCATTAAAATACTTATGGGTTATCCCGCTTACCAAAAGTAATCTATTTGTTTTAAAAAAGATTAGTATATAAATGATAGGAAGACCCAAAACATGTGATCAAAAAACATCCCAAAAAATTGAAGAGAGCCTAAGAAAATTTATGAATTAGTCCTGAATTGAGGAAGGCTTCTATATATGAGCTGAGATTACTTTGTTACTTATATCTGCCACTTGGTAAAGCCTCAACTTTATGAAGGTACATACCACTGTGGTGTTGGCGCTCAGCGAAAATCTAACAGTGGCTTAAAGAACAATGCTATTAGGCAGGCATAATCAATTTCACACATGACGTAATTTATCCTTCCTTGTTTGCATTAACCAAAGCCCTAACACGATTTACAAGCCAAGTCATTGGTCTAACATCATCTTTTGCAATGTCAGTATTGACATCATTGGCCTTATACTAACAAAATGTATGGACACTTTTATATTATTCTGTCTATTGATCATAACAATAAAGTGAGCCGAGGCCATATCATTAGTCTCTGCCACAGCTAAGGCCACTGCCCTATTTTTTAATCAAACAAGTATTCACCCAGCATGGGGTCCCAAAAGTCTTTTGTTTGATAATGGAACAAATTTTATATCTCAGTATGGGAATGGACTTAATTTGTTAATGGGGACTTACAAGCCTTTATGGCTCTCTATCATCCTTCCATTAATGTGGCCATAGAGAAAACTAATGGTACCCCTCAGATCTATCCTATCAAATTGGCTCAAACTGAACTGAATTAATGGGGGAGTATCTTCCATGCTCTGATGGCTTACAAGTTAAACTATCACCAAATTATTAGAATGGCACCATATAAGGCCCTCTATGGTCAGGAATCAGCGTTACCTTTTTTAGTTTCCAACCCATTTAGGAAAATCTCACAGCATCACCACCAATCTAGACATGATGAGATTTGCGGATGGGATATTTAGATTTCAGGCTTTGGTATCCATATCCATAGAAACTACTATCAGAAAAAAAATTGGTCAGGCCAATGGTAAAATACCCCTCATGCCTGGGTATAAATTGAGTAGCTTGGTGCTATTCTATCATCATTATTCTGAATGAAAATTTCATAAACTTGATGGGGTATTATCTTGCCCCTATTTAGTCATATAATGACGCGGCCTAGATATTACATTGTCTCAGTTAAGACTGGGACTGTCATTGATTGATTCCACTGTAGATCACTTTAGAGCTACGTACCCCCTCAGCAAGATTTTGATGTGTGTATTGTCAGGAAAGAATAAGTTTCGATCAGTTTGGACATGAATTGACCTTCAGATGAAAATGTTGACAGTCAATGAAAAATAATACCTGACGAATCCTTTGATCTAACATTGACATTTAAGGTACAAAGGGTATAATCAAATGTCAGAACAGAATTAATTATTACAAAGGTTTTAATATAGTCACAAACCAAGAAGAGTGTTCCTATATTGCTAAGGAAGTTCTTGTGAATAAAAGGATCATTATCCTCAATTAGAGTACATCCCTACAAAAAATATAAATATTTAATTGCTTATTTAGATAAAGTACATTTTAATCTATCTTAAAGGTTTAAATCTGCGCTAAAGTGAATTTTCCCTAGTTACTAATCATTCCACTAGGAGGCCACTGATGCTAATACAGCTAACAATTGTTTAGACTTCAAAAGATCCAGCCAAATAAATACAAAATTTGATATATGTCAAAGAGTGTCAATATGAATACCACCAGCAGCGCGTTGTCCGTATCAATAAGCCATTGATGCTACATCAGGTATCCATAGAAGAAGGTTAAAAAGTGAGGATTACCATATCCTACAGAATGTCACCTGTTATTTAATCTGTGTTAAACATAACCCTTCCACAGAAGGTTAGCCACCTAAGTTAAGTGATCAAGGGCTGACAAGCTGACTCCTTACTCTACCACTCCCGTCCTGATGGGTAAATTGAAAGGGTAGACCAGATCCTCAAGAACAATTTGCATTGCTATATGGCCAGCCAACAGGAGCTTTAGAATGAGTGGCTGAAACTGTCCCAGTTTTCTTATCAAAATTACATGCACATGACAACAAGTATATCACCTTTTATAACAGCTAATAAATTTTACTTGAAGATAGTAAAAGACAACTAAAGCACTAAAAACACAGCTGTAAATTTCTTGTTGACTAAAATAGTGAAGTTTTTAGAATCCTTAAAGCGAGTCTGGTCAAGGTAACAAGTCTAAAAAAGGAATAAATCTCCGTGGTCTAAAGAACTTGTTCTAATGTGGGAGATTTGGTGATTATAAACTCCAAGAGCTATTCAGTCAGAACCAGTTGCATGAGGTTGTTTCAAACTCTATAAGTCATTCAAGGTCCACAGTCAGGTGAAAGAAGTGACCATAAAACTAGATTTTCTAAGTGGATCTAACGCACATCCAGTGTTTCATGTTTTAGAGCTTAAGGAATTTGAAGACTACCCCTTAGAGGCAAAGACTGTACACATGGAGAATCTAGGGAGCATGAGTATGAGGTTAGATATTTTGAATCAGAATTTCCCAAAGAAAAGGTTGATTTTAATCAAGCGTGCCAGATACCTCTTAGAAAAGTCATTCTGGCTAACTGATTATGATTGCATAGACAGCCCCCAGAAGGTCACAGAAAACTGATTATATATAAGGATCTAACCTTAAGGATAATATAATGGCCATAAAGTAGCCTAAACTTCACATAGCATTAAACATCCATAATGGGATACTAATGCTGAACAGGTGAGCTCTGAGGTCTAGAAAAGAAAAATCTGTCTTATTAGAAACGCTTTGAAAATTGAATTGATAGTTTTAGATGCTAGTATAATGGTAGAGTTCAAGAAAAGATCAAAGTTTATGACTTAATTAAACTATTCTAATAATAGAATACCTATTTGGCTTTCAGAATGGTATTTGTATAAAACATCCGAGTTACAGATACTAAGATTAAGTCTGTCAATAACCTGCTGTTTGCAGAGTCCAATGGACTAGGACCTTTACTTTATTTTGTAGCAGTAGTATATGAATAACCAAGAAAAGATACCTATAGAAACTTTGTTTTCTAGAATATCTAAATTAATGTAAAATACATTTAGATGCAAATCTAAAAACTTTTTTTATCCTATCTAAAGATTAGCTGGCTAGATATAAAACTTTACTCTGCTCCAACTTTGCAAGATGATTGTATCTTTATATGTACTCTTAGGTTGACAAGGACCACCTACTTACCTTTTGCACTAGAATTACTGTAGCCCCAAGAGCTATTAATCAGTAATATTTAGCCAATGGAAATTAGCTTCATCTCAGGTGCTATATTCTGCTTTTGACCCTCACTTGTTCCATTCTGCCAAACTGCTTTGTATCAATATGTAAAGATCTTATCTGTCACTGAAGTATGTTAGGTTATCTTCTGTGGCCACAAAAATGGGTTGTCTGTTCTACTTAATAACTAATACGTTGACCATTTTTTTGGGTGTCTATAATTTCCTCCACTTTATACTGATAATTTTCTTTGAGATGAAACAAGGAGAGTAGTTCTTAACCAAAACACTGGCCTCATAATTCTCTTTAAGATGTATAACTGGATGGTCTTTTGATTTACTAGGCAGCGCAAGCTTTAAGCTACTTTACATTAAAAGTAGCACATCATATGAATTGTGGGCGGGTGCTAGGACTTGTTTCAGTAGTTTGTTGGTTTGATTTTTACTTATTTTAAAACCGTCCAAGCTCCACATTAAACTTCTTGTTGTAGCAGCATCACTGATAGGTCTAGAATTTCTGTAGAATGACTGCTAGATTGACTTTGTCACAATTTTTAAAATAAATTGATTTAGCATTTTGAAACATTCTTTATTGAGCATTTTATATTAAGTTTCTTTCAACACTTTCAAATGCTAATCACGGCTTTAAAAAACGTGAATGTTTTTAGAGCATGTTGCATATTGTTAAAAGCGTACTGAGCTAGATTTACCCAATTAGTACAGACTTTAATTCATCCAAAAATGGCAACAAAAACAGTGTTCAGAGCATAGTTAACTTCCTTGCATTTTTCACCCATTTTAGTGTGGTAATTTAGTCAACCAAAGTTAGTTTTTAGGATGATTAGAAACTTTATCCAATAGTAGGGTACAAAAGTGGAGCATAATCTGACACACAGTATTGTGGAGGATTATGGTAAAAATTTATCTTTTAGTAAATAAAATGTGACTTTTTTTTATTCTTATTGCAGATTTATAAGGAAAAACTTGGCTTAAATTGTTAATTAGTCACAATGATTAACTTTTCTGAAATTTAGGTAAAAATATTTAATCTAAACTAAAGGGTGCCCAAATGTCATTAAGGATCTGCAAGGATTTGAGTTTTAATGGCAATACAATACATTAATGCTTGTGTAAGCGCGTGTTATTTTTTTTTAGTACTAGATAGTCCCAAGTAAGCGCGTGTTATTAATTTTTACACATATTCTTTTACCACACTGGAAAAGTTCTGATCAAAAGAGATGTAATTTATAGAGCTTCTTTGTTTTTTATACACTAAAATACTTTAAAAAATTATCATGGCAAGACTCTATTATTTTATACAGTAGGTTTGGATCTGGCAGTTAAGCTTGATCTTGGCGGTACATCACCCCTTTGAATAATATAACTTTTTAACTTTAGAAAGATTTTATTCTGTTTAATTTATCTAAAGTTATTTAACTTATATGTGGTACTTCACTGTCCAAATTTGGGCCATTAAACTTGGCTCAATCCTTTTTAAAGCAATGCTTTTGGAGGCACATCATGGCTATGTTGTATATTCTAGCTTTTTTCATGAAAGATGGTTGACGCTTTGGAGGAACAAGTTCAGACACTTCTTATAGATACGCCATGCATTTGATCTTTTATATCATTAGCAAGGTTCTGGTACCATCTGACATTTTTTATTTTATTTGGTAGTTAAATAAGATGAAGGCTGTGATCAAATATTAAAAAGGTTGATAGGCTTACAAAAAATTGTTTTTCTAATAATTAAATCTGCAGATTATTAATATCTCATTACAGTGGATCAGCTATTTTTTGGTTGGAAGAAGTTTAATGGCTTGACTATGTTACAATACATGATTTTATTTTTCCCTTATTCATATGCAACCGCCTCAATGGCAAACTCATATGCGCAATATCTACTACAATTGGGTCATACACAACTAAACAAGGGCAGGAGCAATCAATAAATTTATTGAAAAGTTATCTCATCATTTATTGCTTACTAAATTATTTACTCATAAGTTAATGGAGGGAGGCTGTTTTAAAAAGATTCAGCGTATTGTTGGAAAACATTACAATCCAAAATGGATATGAATCATAGATATATCTGTCAATACTTTTCACTTAAAGAAACATCTTTTACTTTTAATGTAAAATAAATACCCCTTCTTAAAAATATAACAGTTAAACGGTCATTTTATTACAATGCACACAAAAAAGTTTTTTAGACTGGATTTTAAAATGACATTTCAAAAGTATAAAAATCATCATGCTCTTCTAGAAATTTAAAACTATGTATATTTTTCATATAGGCATTACAACATTGACAAACTAATTTATGAGTATGTATAAGGTCATTATATGGAATTCTTTAAGGGTGTATCTTAAACAAAAAGAATTATCAATTTTAAAAAACTGCATAGGTGAATCTGGGTATCATAAATATCTTAGTGCTCTGAAAACACCAGAATCTGTTTAGTAACATCAACAAGATTTAATTTGTGGAAAATAACCAATAAATAATTTTAGATTGTCATATGGGAGAGGCATATTAAGGACTTGTATGTAAATGTAATGACCAGCGAATCATATACACTATGAATTTCCCTGATTTATTTAGATATTTACAACACAATAGAATCCACCATTGATACCTAATAATAAATTAAATTATGCATCTAGCATTGCATACACATACCCTTCCAGAGTAGTGTGAGAGAAAGCTCCCTGACAGCAGGAAAATATTAGCCATAAACACCAATTAGGCACAAGGTTGCAATTATTAAGAATTAGGTTGGAAAACGGGGGTCTGGACTTCTTTAATGAGAGAATCAAATTGATGTATTTATTTCCAAAGCAAATGGTCAACTCTAGTATATATATAAAAATATATGAATAAAATGGTGAATAAAGATACTATTTTTTATAGCTTTACTTTAAAAAAAGGATCAATATAGGTTCTTACCAATTAAAGATATCTAAATGTTTTGGATTAGACCCTGAATTTTAGTCAAAGTGCGCAAATCTCATCAGCGTTAACACTCTGAATTTTTATATACCAGAATTTTTAGCTTTAATATCTTATGATTTTTTCAAATCAATCACCCTTTACTAACCATTTTGTTTAGCTGAGGCAGAAAGCCATCAGAAAAGCAAAGTTTCTATGAAGTAAATATGATGAGAGATCATCAGTAAAAAAAAATAAAAACTGGTATAAGAATAGGATATTTTTATTAATAAAAGTAGTCATAGTTTTATTATGTAGAAAGAGGTGGATGAGAAACTGAGATATCTCTGCTCTTTACTGATAGAGAATTTAGCATTTTCTATAATTCTTTATAAGGATAAAAATTACTGTTGTAAGGTTGGTTAGCCTGGCAGGTAAGAGGAAAAGCTTTTTTCTCGCAAACCTCACTTTTTATTCAAAAGTGACCAGACCAAGTTTAGAGGGAACATCTTCCTGCCAGTGAGTACTGCATCTATAGAGAAGTACACCACGGCCAAACCATCCAGCGTAAGTAAGTCATTCCTCCTGTATGTGCTAAACACATAGATAAAGATTGCTGCAAGTGATATTTATGATATAAATAAGAAGTATGTCAAAATAGTTGAGCCATCTGGATGGCTTTCCGCTGACCAAGGACCCTGTATGATTGATAACAAAGAAGGCCTGGATAATAAGTGCATGTCAAATAAGGAAACAGCAGCACAACTTCCCGCCAACCAAGGACCCCATATATTTTGTAATGGAGAAGTCCCAAACAATTAATGCATGCCAAATAATGAATCAGCAGAACAAATGACAAAGAAATGCTCAAACTCGGCTAAGGACCATGAAAAAACCCTTGCAATAAGCGTGGATAATGTAACCGACTCCCCAGGATTGGTATCCACCAAAAATCAGATAATAGGAGAACCCTTTGGGGAGCAAGGAGCGATGCTGAGAACAGCATTGTTGAGGATATTCCCCACTGAACCTCAATCAGTAGAGGGGATCAGGTTTTTGCAGGGTAAAACATTTTTTGGAAAAACCAAAAAATCTGGATGTTTTATTGGTTGGATCTGAAACTGACTCAGATTTGACTAGCGAATATCAGCAGCCCAAAACAGCAGGGCAATAACAAAAAAGTTTTCTGATGATACAGTGAAACTTACCAATGATGCTCATAATAATCACTTAAAGGATATTTGGGGATCAGTCCCAATAAAGACCAGTCAGATGGTAGACCAGTCCACAACTAAAATAAATTTGGCAAACTGAGCAAATCATCAGACATGATCCCTGATGAACCATCAGGTGCAATACCCAACAAATTAAAGTCAATAGCGGGGGCCAAATCAGCCCAGAATTGATTGTTAAATCCAAATGGGCCATCAGGACAATCCCTGATGATTTCAAGTCAATGAAGGGGGCTAAAATAGCACAGAATCAATTGCCAATTAGTACAAATCATCGGGGACCAACCTGACGGGAACAAAATAATATCAGGGACTGAATCCAAAGGATCATATATCTGGGAAAGTTTCACGTAAAAATTTAAAAGTTCTACCAGAAGGGGCTGAAACCTGAACAGTGGTCAAGTTGGCGACCAGGGCTCCAGTAAATACACCCCATTCAGATTAAAATGCTTGCATGCCATGGAATGTCCACTTACAAAATCAAGAAATTGGAGGTCCTTCAGTTCCCATATTCAATGGTGACTCAATGGGTCTCCAAAAACATCAAACTGGCCATTGCAGCTATTTGGCAGAACCACAAGTTTTCCGCTGAGGCAGCCAAACACTGTTTCGACACTCAAAGCTTGCTCAACATGGCAGTGCTATTCAAGGCTTTGTGGGTTCATACTTGAGATGCTCTTGAATGAATGAGAATACCCTTAGAGAATAAGTTGATTGAAGCTGCAATTTGAGAAGACTTGAAACTTGCAGATGCAAAGTCTTGGATGGATTCCTGCATTGACATTCTAAATGCAATGGAATATAACAAGGCTGGTATATCAGCGCAATCTTCTCAAGCCTTTGGGAGCTTGGGACTCAACCCAACGGAATTAGCTGAGTATGCAACCCGTTTCTGAACGTTTCACCCGACCTCAAATGGGCCTTTCACTATTCCAGTAGACACTGCGCTGGAATGGTATAATACCACATTCTCCCCAGAGGAGGCACTGCCATGGATTACATCCAGTTTCAAAGCCACTGAGGCCTTACACTGGTCATACTCTAGAATCCCGCTGGCCACAACATCAGACCTGATGAAGGCGGGCTTGAAAAAGGAAAAGGTGGTGGAGTGGGGACCCTTCCAGGATTGGTAACCTGAAGAGGCCATCAACTGGTCTGCCAATAGATTCACCCCGATGGAAATGAAATACTGGTTCTAAGTGGGAGCCAGTATTGAACTAGTATGTGAATGGTGGATCTAGGAGTGATGAAACCAATTCATTAACACTTTAAGGCCAACCTTACCCTATATAAAGTGGAAAATCTGATGTGATGCCACAACACTTACCAAAGCCACAGACTGGGACGCAGCGGGGTTCACCCCAGTGTCAGCCCAACCATGGATGGAACACAAGATTTCACCACAGGCGGCAATGAAGATGAAAAGGGTCATGACCCCCAGACCTGTGATGAAAATGGCTCAAAGTGGGGATCTGCATCAAAACCATCCAGGCTGAAAACAATCCTTCCCAGAACTGACATTAGCTGCCCCATATACTGCCAAAGGTTTCATCCCCACCAAAGCTTTCCAATGGAGTGAGGTGGGAGTTACAGTCACCATGGCACAGATTTTTACAGACAGAAGTTTGGAACAGTGTCACAGTAAGGGACTGGCGCCAGCATAGTTCAGTTATGCTGGAGATTCTTCAGAAATAAATACACCTAATGTGCGCCTGGAATTCGCCCTCAAGTGTTATCAACTGGGTTTTTTGATGACGGATGCACACAAGAGGCAGAATCTTGAAATTGGAGCACAAATGGTTAGGAGCATTAATCACTGAGGTATCAGCAAACACCTAATCAAAGCGTTCCTCAATCAGAAATTTATCCTCAATGAATTGGTAAGCTGGATATTGAAGGTGAAATTTCCCACCAAAGTGCCCAAACCTAGTGCAAAAGTCAAGTCATACAGCTCAAGGGCAGCGCATACCAATGACAACACATGTAATGGGGTGAGAAGCCATATTTATTACATTACTAATTAATCAGCAGAGACTTTATGGACTACCAAGTGCCAAAATCCTACCTAAAGGAGACTATACGAATCCACCTGCAGCTATGGAGGAGGAGGAGTGGTCCAACCTGATAATGTCAATTTATCAGGAGCTAAACGAAGTTCTAACTAGAGTGGACTTTGACCATCACTGGGTTCATAAATGAGGGTTATCAATATAGCAATCTCTGCCAAATTGGACCACAAAAAACACCATAAGATATGATCAAATTTAAGGCAATTTACCTGTTAACGGAGCCAACCTGAAACGCCAACCAAACAGCAAGGTGGGTGACATTCCAAAAGCTCCCAAACTGATGGGAAAGGGAGTGGGTACAAAAAGTGATACAGATTGGATTGTCATACACTGGGGAAGTACAAGAATTTTGGCAAGCTAGCGGCAATTACATCACAAAGTGCCTCCGCCACTGGATGGTACAAGCGCTCTACAAACTGGCACCTTGGATGAAGCCAAACAAAATAGCCTTGCCCCACTTCATCTAAATGCCCAGCCTAAACAGGGAGTATACGTCAAGCAAGAAGATGTCAAACAAGTGTGCCAGTTCTGCTACCAGACCAGCCACACAATGGCTCAATGTCATCACCGCAATGGAAAAACCACTTAGAAGTAAAAAATGACCCTACCGGTGGGTCACCAAGGTCAGAAACAAGACTTTCCAACAACTGAAAGACAGGTAATGGATCCTTTGTAACCTAATGGAGGTCATGGACATGAAACGCCAACAACAAGCGTTGGAATTGGCCCATAGGGAAGCATGGGATTGAGAAGCGGCCAAGAAACCTGATGCAGACAACGAGCCATTCCTAAATAAAAAACCCAAATCATGTGTAAGAGGCGAAGGAATGGGTCCCAAAACAACGGAGCCATTTCCATCCCAAGCGGAATGGACAACCTGTGAGTAGGAATATTGGTAAAAGGCGAACCTGAAGAAATCCCCCAAGAAGGGATGGGCGCAAGATGCTAATAAATTGAAACCAAAACCCAACAAGTTAAAAGAAAATGTAAATTCAACTTGAAATCATTGGCAAAGCAACCCAAGGAGACTGGAAAAAAATCAGTTGAAGCAATGAGATCAGCAAAATTGGCCGGACAGATACTAACTAAAAAATTGAGAGCAGCTGACAAATCAAACAAAGGGGTGAGAATCCAACTGACGGATGAGGGGGAATCTGCCGCTCCACCAGTCTGGAACATGGAGCAGCCAGAGCTGATTAT
This sequence comes from Massospora cicadina, assembly GCA_022478985.1. NCBI lineage: Eukaryota > Fungi > Entomophthoromycota > Entomophthoromycetes > Entomophthorales > Entomophthoraceae > Massospora > Massospora cicadina. Next base: position 47,079 of record JAKSZP010002802.1, on the reverse strand, counting down.
AAAGCCATCCCCATTATTCATCAATATTGAGATGGGAATGGTGACCAAATTTCCAGTGCACATAATGCCCATCGATAAAATCCCAGTTCCATCCAACTGGTCCCAAAAGCTGAGCAATAACCCCCACCCACCCTCAGCACCATTGTCTGCCAATAAACAAATCTCAGTATGTGACTTGATCCATAACCCAGAAAATGCTAATCCTCATACCCATGGGTCAGGAAGCTGGAATGAGGATTGTGACCACAAATGTTTGGGGGATGGTGAGCATACAAATGAGGTGGAATAAGATGCATACTAAAAACTAAAAATAATCTCAACTTAATTTCATTTCATAAATGCAAGCTGGTAACCAAAAGAAAATGGCGCTGAGCTCAAACTGCAACATGATGAACCACCCTGAACCCCCAAATAGGCTACCAAGCCCTCTGGATGGATCATGTGGCGATTGATGCAATGAACAAGGAAATAGACCTGGATTTCGTGGAGGAAACTCATGCCATAATGATCTTGATAGCGACCACTACAAATAGGGAAACTGGCAAGAGCATTTAAGTGGTGGTCTACGTTCCACTGAAGCTCCGCAAAAACCATATTTTTTGGGAATTCTACTGGAAATGACATCTAAAGCAATGACAGTAATAGCAGGAGAATTATATTGTTGGACGAATGTGAGTTGGGATATGTTCCTGACTAGAGAATGTCCCAACAGAAAGGCCCAGAAGCTGGAATGCCTAGTCAAATCAGGGATGTGTTTAATGATTGACCAAGAGTATGATGACACAGCCAACTTAATGCAATGGTCATATGACTCTGCCAGATCCCCACAGTCTGGCTCACACCTAGATTACATCCTAGTATCATCAGATCTCTTAAGCTGTTGACGTCCAACAGCGAAGTCAGTATAAACGCTGAAAGTGCACATAGTTGTCCATGTTAATACTAATCTTGACAAAACCCTGAGGTAATTGCAAGTGCCAGTTGACGCCAGCCAAGCTGAGGGATGGGGAATGGCGCCAAACGATCAACGCTGGACTGGTTTGACTAGTCAAATATATGGATAGCCACCTGAAGATAGACCCACTGGAATGATAGAGTCGGATAAAGCGAAGATGAAGAACAATAGCATGAAGTTCAAAAAGTGGCCACCTACAAGTGAACTGCCGCTGCAAAACAGCAGAAGTCTAAATTAGAGACATTGAAGCTTACCCAGCAGGACAGCAAAGATTGGTGGAGCGAATACCAAACAATGCACAAAAAATATCAGGCCCTAATGATGAAGCAAGATTTAGAGCAATGGACCAATGTGGTGTCCCAATATCAGAGCTTAGTGGAGATGATCATCAAAGAGGGCCTGAGAACCTTAAGGAAATCTTAACCAAGGCTAGGATATGAGAAGTGGAGATAGTGGAATGGGAAGTATCAACAGACCCAGAAATGATCAAGCACTAGATCAAACAATTCTACAGAAAACTTTTCCAACAATGAGATAAGAGTGAATCGGTGACAAATTCCCTAATTGACCTGGTCAAGCTGGCATTGGGGGGCTGTACGCTGGAAGATGTCACCAAATTATCTGCCAAAATTTCTATTGATGAAGTTAAGCGGGCGCTAAAGGAGTTTTTAAGAATGAAAGCACCAGGCCCAACAATATGTGTGCAGAAATATACAGCGCATTCTGTGACCTTATTGTACCAGAGCTCAAAGCCCACTTTAATCACTGTCTGTGAAATGGACAGCAGATTCTGGGGGGCCAGGAGACCCAAATTGTACTCTTGTACAAAAAGGAACTCTGATGCCTATTCCAGAATCGGCTCCTGATCTCACTATCAAATGCCGATTATAAGCTGCTCATGCAAATATTATCAAATAAGCTGATGGCAATGGCACCGCGCACGCTCTATAAGGCCCAGAATAGATTCATCAAGGGCCGAAATATTTAGGACAGTATTGGTGCAGTTCAAAACATACTCCAGGATGCACAGGGAACTGAGCAGGGGTATCTTATGTTCCTCATCATAGAAAGGGCATATAACTAAGTAGCATGGTCATTCCTACATGAGGCGTTAAGGGTGGTTGGTATCCCTAACAGTTTTTGAGCATGGATAGCAACACTGTAATTGGTCTGGCAATCAAGGTGATAGTCGCAGATGGCATAACCAAAGAAATTCTAGTTGGGCAGGGTCTCTGAAAAGGCGACCCTATGTTGCCAATCCTGTCTAATTTTGCAGCCAACATTTTGTTGGCACCAGTGGATACAAAACTTCTGGGGCCTAATACACCCACACCAAATGCCACTGAAAATTCTGGCATTCACCAATGACACAGTAATGGGCATAAGCTCACTGACAAACCTCCAGGGCGCTGAGGAACTACTAGACATATACCAGTTAGCCTCAAATGCAAAAGTCAATTTGGCAAAAACCTCAGTAAGAAAGGCATCCCAAACTTCAGCCCACTGACTGACACAAATGTAAATCATGAGCTCCCAGATGATCCAATACCTTGGGATACATTTCAACAATAAGGGACCCGTGGTACTGGAAACTGAACAAGAGGTATTGTCAAGATTATTAATTTGAATGGCATGCTGGAAGAGCGCCAGACTATGCCTCAAAGAGAGAGTGCAGGCAATCAACGTCTTCATTTTCTCTAAGTTATGGTATGTCACCCATGTGCTTCTAATGAGCCTAAACCTAGAGAATAAATCAGGACAATGCTCAATACCTTCTTGTGGTTCAAGGTGAAGGTGGTTTCAATAGCACTAGAAACCCTGTCAAAACCAAAGAACAAAGGAGGCATGGGCATTCTGGACAATGAATCCTATGATTAGCGGATGTGGGTGAAGTCGTTCCTTAAACTAATGCAAATGCACAAGCATTGCCTGACCCTAGCGTGAAGAGTGAACTGGGGTAGAGCCCATGGTCTCCAAGAGCTAGTCTCTCCCCGCTCAATATGCGAATGGATGGCACGCCACCCACAAATACCCTCCTGAAAGGGTACCCCACACTACTGGCAACTATGCAATTGGGCTGTGCGCAAGGGTGGGTGGTCATTCAAGCAGTCAGATTGGGATGCTGACCAAATACAAAGTGACGTCAAGGCCCTTAATTCTGCAATGATTTCCACAATGAGCTGGGAGGAGCGTAACTAAGTTCACCAATGAATATGCCATCAAGTCAATCAAAATAAGGTACAAATTGACGCTAATTTAGTATAGGGATCCGCTACCAAAGCCTGGGCACAACCACCCACTCTACCACGAATCATAAATGACTGTGCTACCAAAGGCCAATATACCAACAACCTGATGAAGGAGTTGTTTCAGGCCTAAACTCCTGTTTGGTAATGGCCAAGCAGCAGTTGGTAGCCTGGAAGTTCCTAAACTGCACATTTAAATTGGGAAAACACATTGGGCCATATTACTCACACAAGGAGTGCCCTTTATCTGCCCAACCAGAAGCAGATATTGCCCAATAATATTAAAAATGCGCCATGTTCAAAAATACTAGTCCACAATGTGACACACTCTATTGGGTAAACAATTGGCAGTGGAAATACATCCATCACAGGATCTATTTTTCACAAAAACCTTGAGAATGGCTCCAATCTAACTACAAGCCTTCATCTACCATTATAGTGTATTGGTGATTATTTAGCTCTTGTTGCCGAGAGTTTGAGCCTTGAGCGCCCCATCACAAGAGTTTGGTGTTGAAGACTATTCAGATTATTTCTAATTAGCTCCAATGGATCTCCAAATTCTCGCACTTAATCCTTGGGTGGTACAAAGCCTCACGTTTGGCTTTCCCCACCGGATCACTCATTATACAAGATGAGGCAACTAATTGACTAAGGATCAAATGTCTGTAAGCCTAATGATGCTAGAACCGTGGCTAGCAATGGCGATTGCTGATCAGCAATGGTCAGAGTTATAGAACTCTAGCGACCCAAACTCCCAGTCCTTTATCATTGGCCAAATCACAGTTGTATACCACCCTCCCCGCTTATTTTCCCTTTTAATTTTTTAAAAATAAAGTATGGAGTTTTACTAAAAAACCTAGCAGGTAAAACTGCTTCCATCTTTTTTTAAGATTATAAGTTTGAAACCTGTACAGGCTAAGAAAAATTCTCAGTGGGGTATTTGTCCCAAGGTCAACTTACCTCAACTATTTTCTTAAAGAATTACTGTTGTTTGATAGGATATAAAAGATATAAGGCATAAAGGAAAAATGCAACATATCCAAGCTTGTAACATTTTAAGGGTAAACATAAAGAAGTGTTTAACGAATGGTATGTCTTTAAAAGCATATTTTTGACATATATAATTTCATCAAGATTAATATGAAGGCTTAAATACCAATAAGAGGCTGATATGTTGTCAATATTTGTTAACTTGTAATCTAACATGATTGATAAAAGGCTAGATTAAACTTTATAACTTTAATATGTTTTTGACCATATGTAGAATAGTATTAAAAACTCATCACTTAAGGATATAGATTATATATTATCAATCCCCAAGTCAAGACTTTATCTAAACTTTTGAATTTTTCAACAATGACGCAACATATACCTTAAAAAGTTGCCTTATTAATATGTAATTCAAGTGTAATTATATTATCAGTTTCTACTACAGATTTATTACTCAGACACTGGTAATAAGGGGCTAATAAACGCAGAATCATGAATTGAGTCTTTATTGTAAAAAGATTATTAAAAGTACAGCCTTTTTTAATATTAGCAAATAAATTAGACATTATATGAGCTAGGGAGCTCAGTTAAGCAGGTTAAAATATTGAAGGGAGCAATTTGAAAGTGAAAAGGGAAACCTCGTGTGATGGTTTAGACTTGGGCAAGTGATATTCTCTAAACTCAAAGAAAATAAATTTAATGAAAGTAGTCTAGAAGTTTAGTTAAAGCTCAGAAACATATCGATCTATATAAGTTAATGCAGGCGCAATTTTCAATTTAAGCCTTAGCCTATTAACCTCACTTAATTCCTTAGAAACTAGAAGATATTATTATGGCAATTAAACCAATGTGAAGGTAGGCTAGCAAACTACCTTTTAGTTAAAAGTTATTAGATTAAACTTCCCTAGGTACTAATAAGAAAAGGTCCAAAAGAAAAAAAATGCAGAGTTTATCAAACATTTGCCTTTGCAGCTTGGTAATAAGAATGTCCTAGGTCGAGTTCAGCTGAGCAAGGGAAATGTTGGCCATTTGTAATTTTCTGATACTATTAAGAGCAATGTTAATGAAAATGTTGACAATATTAGCCAAAAAAAACCCTGGCCAATTCTCGTGAAACCCTATAAACCAGGGTAACACCAGTTCAAAACCCGCACAGGCTCTTTCAGTAAAATCAAAAAAATTGGATTTCGCCAATCACATGACAGATTTCAGGGAAACCAGCGGAAGGTACTCCCCAACCAGCATTGAGTCCTTCACCACACCTGCATGGGAGCCACCCCTTTTATAGGCGTGGCAGCAGGCCCCTGAGGGGAGAATAATTTTTTCAAGAAGTGATTGGTTGCGGTACATCAAAACCTTGCTGCATGGGTATATTCTGCCCTAAAAACCCAACATCCGTTTTACCAAAATTAACTAACTTTACCCAAGTTTTGATAGGATTAACACCCATATTACCTAAATAGGAAGGCATCAAAGCTATTCCAAACCTATCCCCAAGTTCCCTCTGACCTTCAAAAATAGTATAAATACTAATTGTTGAAAATTGGAAAGGGATCTCTCTTGTTTCTACTCCCACGCTTATATTAAAAATTTTTTAAAAACCAATTTTTATAATTATCTATATTTCTATTTTATTCAAAATCCTTTGTGGGATCCAGCGGCATAGCACCAAGTGAGCATAAATAAGATGGATTCTTAAAAAATGGTGCTCACTACAGGGGTTCCCTATACACCAAAAATAGTTGTCTTGAAAAGCAACTGGCAAGCGCTTTATCCCGCCTTGAGAGCTTGAGCAGCTCCCTTTCAAACTCCCCCTTAAGGACAAATACAACCCTGGTAAAGGAAGCATTGTTACCTTTTTGTACATCTATGAAGCTGCCACGTATGATACAACTGACAAGCAAAAAGTTCAAAGCATCATCCCTTGTTTAAGCTGATTAGCGAAAGAGATTATAGTACCCAACCTAAACCCTGGGTACACCTGGTCAGAAGTGAAGGGGGCTTTTCTAGCTGAATTCGGATCAAAGTAAAGTCTACACAGGGAATAACAGGCATTTATGCGCCTTAGTATGTATGAAGGAGAATCAACCATTGCCTTTGCTGAACGCTTTTACCTCGCTGTGCAAAGGTTGTCAACCTCAAACAAGCTTACCCTTGATGAAGCTATCGCTGTCCAGTTAACTGGATTAGTGTCTCAGCCTTCTCTATCCAGACATATCATCTCAGTAAAATGCAACATCACAAACATCTGCAATAACAAAGAGGCTTTGATAGAAGTGGCCAAATTCCACTTAGGTGCTGAACATAATGTCACTGAGGTGAAACCTTCATCAAACATTGTATCACTTGAAGGCGGTGTTTCAACAGTCACGTAAGTCTAATATCAATTTGAAACCCTTGAAGTGTACCTTCTTCCAAAGAAAATTAGATTTCCTTAACCACTCCATCTCCCAAGAAGGAATTAAACCCATGCAGGACAAGGTTGAAGCCATCTCAAAAATGCTGGCTCCTAAAAATTTTACGGGATATTCAGGTATTTCTAGGGATGAGGGGGAATTACCATCAGTTCATCCAGTTTGCCCAACTCAGTGAGCCCCTTGTCCAACTATTGCCCAAGAATACCCCTTTTTATTGGGGTGCTGAACAAAGAGCCGCTTTTGAGATGATGAAACAACTACTACAATAACGTTCTATTCTACGGCACCCCAATTATAATAAACCTTTCATCTTGCTCACTGACGCCTCAGACTATGACGTTGGGGCATCTTAGACCAATTAGATGAACACGGTGTAGATCATCCTGTATCTTAATTTTTGTAAGAAGCTGTCAAAGATGGACCGCAACTACAGTGTGATAAAAAAGGGTGTTTTTTGTTATGTTGGCTGTAAAGTACTACCGCCCTTTTCTCTATGGAACCATCTTCACTGTAGTTATCAACCATGCATCTCTAAAGTGGTTACAAACCATGAAGGAACCTACTGTTCGGTTAGCTCGTTGGGCTCTAAAGCTCCAGCCTTAAGACATGAGGATCAAACACCATGCTAGAACCCATCACTTAATGTTGATGGGTTGACTCTGCTACCAGTCCTTTACTTGGATAAAAGTGATGCGAAGAGGTTACATGACCTCTTAATGACCCCCAATGAATGGGAGGATGAGGATGAGCCTGTTCAGAGGATGTTAGCCTGGCACTCCTGTAGCACTAAAGTTGAAGGTGGGAAGTTGTATAAGCAGGTGAGGACAAAATGGCTACCTTACCTTCGACCCTCAGAACGCATAACTGCTTTCCTAGAAGCACATTCCACTCTAGGTCATAGAGGGCAAAGAAATTTATAAAGTGGATTAAGTATCATACTATTGGTATGAAGCTATGGAATCTATTGTTGACGTCTTGGAAGCCCTCCTTACTTGTAATAAGCAATCAGGCTTAAAGTCTAGATACCAATATCAACCAACTACCCCTCAACAACTGTTCCACACCATCAGCTTGGATGTAGTAGGTCCCCTTCCTCAGTCTTCTAGTGGAAATTAGATTTATCCTAGTAGCTATTGACCACTTCACTAAGTGGGTTGAAGCCGTGGCTCTCCCTGCTCAAACAGCTAAGGCCACCGCCACCTTCTTACATCAACACATATTCACCTGTCACAGTTGCCCCAAGTACTACTCTGCGATAATGGTAAGAACTTCACCTCCAGAGTAGTCAAAATCCTGGCCACATCTATGGGAGCATAGCTTTTCTCGGCTCCATATAACCCTTCTACTAATGGTAAAGTGGAAAGAGCAAATGGAACCTTGGTTTTCATTCTGCAAAAGATGGCCTAATCTGATCATCTTCATTGGAATCAATACTTACATAGTGCTATTATGGCATACCAGATTAGCTATCACCAGATTTTTAAAATGTCTCCATTCCATGTCTTGTATGGGCGGGAACCAGGAATATCTACCCTTTTAGCTAAGGATGTATTCTCTTCTAGACTGAGGAACTGGAGAGAGTTATTAGAAGATTGGCTCAGCACATAATTCAACCCCTATCTGAAGCTATGACCAATTTAGCAAAAACAGTAACAATAGAAGGGCAGGCTGCAAATGAGTTCAGAACCACCTTAACTACCTTCCAAGTATTTGAAATAGTGTTGTACTACCATACCTGCATCACCCTTAGATTTGGTAACTTTAATTAAATTTGGGAGGGTACTTTCACCATCATCTACAAGAGAGGAAAAAAGTACTCTATCAAAAATCTAGCTACTGGTATCACATTAATTGCGTACATGGCCGTTTCCTCTGGCCCTACTCGCCCTCCAACATTCTTGAGGGGGGTGATGTTGGACATTTGCCTTTGCAGATTAAAAATAAGAATGTCCTAGGTCAATTTCTCTGAGCAAGGAAAGTTGGCCATTTGTAATTTTCTGATACTATTAAGAGCAATGTTAATGAAAATGTTGACAATATTGGCCAAAAGACACTGGCAATACTCATTGGAACCCCGTAAACTGGGATGACACCAGTTTGAAAACCACATGGGCACTTTCAGTAAAATTAAAATGATCATATGTCACCAATTTCATGATGGACTTTGGGGAAACCAGCGGAAGGTAATCCCCAATCAGCACTGAGTCCTTCGCCACACCTGCATGGGAGCCACCCCTTTTATAGGCGTGGCAGCAGGCCCCTGAGGGGAGAATAATTTCTCAAGAAGTGATTGGTTGCGGTACATCAAAACCTTGCTGCATGGGTATATTCTGCCCTAAAAACCCAACATCCGTTTTACCAAAATTAACTAACTTTACCCAAGTTTTGATAGGATTAACACCCATATTACCTAAATAGGAAAGCATCAAAGCTATTCCAAACCTATCCCCAAGTTCCCTCTGACCTTCAAAAATAGTATAAATACTAATTGTTGAAAATTGGAAAGGGATCGCTCTTGTTTCTACCCCCACGCTTACATTAAAAATTATAAAAACAAATTTTTATAGTTATCTATATTTCTATTTTATTCAAAATCCTTTGTGTAATCCAGCGGCATAGCACCAAGTGAACATAAATAAGCTGGATTCCTACAGGGTTTATATACATTATATTTCATATTTCTTTTCCCAATATGATATTAAGTTGCATATATGACTAAAACTCTATTATGTAAGTATCTAGAAAAAAGTATACATTAGACAAAAATACAGAAAAATAATCTCTCTATATTATGAGATATAAGCTTCAAAATATAAGTTTATATCTTTTTATATATTATTAGATGACCTCTATATGAGTTATATTGGCTTAAAATCTCTTTAGAAACTTCTTTCTCCACTTAACAATTGTCTTATAAAATCTTATGTAATACTGAGCCTAAATACTCTGCCTGGAACGCAGCAAGCACCCTCGTTCCAGGAAAAGCACATATCTTTGTCATCTCACTAATATAGATGAGGAAATTGGCCCATGTGGCAGATGAGCAATGTGCAAAGCCTTTAACATTAAGTATTCTCCCTTTTTCACCAACCTATCTTCTGACTTGCTTTTGATAAATATTGAGGGAGTCTGAAGGGAAATGTTACAGTACAGGGGCCACTGTTGAGGCTAGAGACCACCATCCCTTTTCAATTTTGCATAAAATGGGACCCCAGATGCACAAAACCTTATTCATTCTCAATATGATTTGCTATAGTGGGTCAGCTGGAACTCTGTCAATCATCTCAGTATTTAAATCAACATGAAGGTATCTGTCAGATTCTGGTGGTTGACTACAAAATAAACCTTTGACAACCATCAGTTTGGACCAATTATCCTTTCAGCGCTTGAGCTAACAAATATTATCACCTCAAGCCTATTGCAATTATTTAATTTGGGCCAAATAACTCAACGTCAATATGATCAAGTATTTTATCAAAGTGCTCAGGCTGAATACGCGCGCATATTATGGCTGATTTCATATGCATCAAATCTTAGCAATTGTCCCAGTTATAAGGTACACAACCAACTAACTTTTATACAAAATTATTCAGGACCAACCCAAAGTTAACATATAAAAATACCATGGATCATAATATGAATGAAAAACGTAATCAATTTTTTGTACTAGGGCAAAAACATATGGTGATCTGCATGATTGCCACAATAGCACTTGCACAGGGACCACCTGAAAGGAAGTACATAGTGCTATCAAGGGAGAGTCCTGCCAACGTCCCTATTAGGGATACGTCACTTATGTTAATCAAGGCAAGAATTTAACAGAAGGTGTATTTCGTCAGCAGTATGATGAAACTCAAAATCAAAAAGATCCTAGGACAATTTTGCATGCTTTTAACACGATTTTTGTACCTGAAATCCTCCGATTTTGAGATTATTTTGCCACCAATAAACTTAAGAAGAGGTTTCTGTTATATCAGTTCAAGGGCCAAAATGAGGTGGTAAAATATCTATTGAAATTTTGTACTTGAATGTGGCCAGGAAATTCCCTAGAGGTCTAAATACCAGCGCCTGGCCTAATGACTATTCATCCAATCAATACTTTCTAATAAAAGTTATTTTATTTCATCTCTTTCCATTTTTCTCATCTGAATTTTTTCTTTGGAGAAGTGTCAACAAACTGGAAGTACCAAATCCCCAGTTTGAATTAAACTTGCCTTGTAAGAAGTTCCCAATTTTTTGGGAAAATTACGCCCAAAATTGACCAGAAGTGTTGGGGCTATAATAATAGGCCTAGTGAGTTTCCAAATGGTGAATATACAGTAAGCCACTGGCCATATCAAGGATCATCTGGTGGAACTTTAGCCCAAATAAGCGTGCAGGATACCAATTTTCAAGTGAGCAATTTTAAGATTTTCAGAGTATTTTACGCCAGTTCACAAGCTAAAAAGATCTGTAAAACATTAACTTAATGATTCAAACCACCCTTCAAAGCGACATGTGAGCTTATGCTCATAATTCAAGAACAATTTGCTAATATATTCATACCCCTTGTTCCAGACAATGGCATCCTGCTTTGTAGTTCTAGGATTAAGATTTAAACCTTGATCTTTCAAATTCCCCAATCAACCAAGAACACCATAACCTGAGAGGGACTTCTTCCATATCACTACATTTTCTTGTTTTTAGTCAAATAAGTAACTCATTTTACCCTCATTTTTTATCCATGGACTTTATGACTTCCCAAAATTCATGTTTCTTAATTTGACTTTGCTAAGAACGCCAGTGTTAAGACCATAATACACATGATACTCGTCTTTTTCCTTCAATTTATTGTCTTGTTGACCAAAGACGCCATTGCAGGTGCTGTATGGCATTAATTATCATCTATAATCCAAGATCTTGTGCAGATACTGTGGCCATTAAATATGACTGATATCAGTAAATCCAACAAGGACTTTGCGCAATTTGGAGTGATGAACCAGAATCACCAACCATTTTTTGACACATTGTGAGAAAATGAGGAGATACAAGTTTTTTGATACATTGTTGACATTAATTATTAATTGATTTGAAGCGATACTTTTAACCTAACATTAAAACCAACCTTCTTTCAAAATTGAATCAGTATTCTCATTTCATTGCCAATTTTGTGTGACCATTTAGTTTAAATCATCCTTTCTAGTCTTTCCTCAGCACCGCACAGCTAGGTAAAATAAATTAATACCCTCTCTATGTCACAGACAATAATTTACCCCTTAGAGTTGATTGTCACTTTCAATTTATTTTAAACTGGTCACTTGCCTATTATCAAATGAACCGCTTTATGACCACAGATGTGGTGTTGGATTTTCATGACAACATAATCCAGCTTCAACTTAGAAAAGAAACTAGTTGATATCTGTCTTAAAAACCAAACTATTGTTCAATGGAATTCGCCTACAAAAATATTAGTCATTACTAATGTCAAGATTTGATCCTGATGTTGATGCCAATTAATGTTTAGTTTAATGCAATTGTTAACATTGTATATCAGTGAATTAATTTGTTGACTGAATAGTTAATAAAAATACCTTAAATGGATCTATCAGGCTGAGACGCCAGAATGATTAGGGGTGCTTTGGAGTTATTGACATGTTGTATTGCATATTATGAGGGTGCTATGAATATTGTATAAAAGACTCAACTTACTTTCAATGGCTAAATTGTCAAACTCCTCAAGAATGGCTGCTTTATTGTAAAAGGGTAATTTACTAGGCTGGCTAAAGGCAATGGAACACCCCTTTTTGGAAGTCATCCTTGAAGGATCATAGTCTAGTTAGAAATAAGCGTCAACCAGATGAATGGATAATGGAAGAGTTACTCATTGCAGAAATAATCATTGAGGTTTAAGTTCATTGGCAAAAAACTTTTTACTGAGGTGAAAAGATATCTTGATCTTTAAACTTTTCTATATGCCCCTTGTTATTATATTAAGACAGTTCTAGACAATTTATTCTGATATATTTTTCTTATCTTATAAAATTGACAAAAAAAGATGCCCTTGTCTATTTTTCAAGTAATCTGAAGTGAGGTAGAATATTACATGCCTGATCAAAAATACTTAACTGAGGTTATAACATTTTGTAGGGAAAGAAACTTGCTAGTCTCTACATGAAACTGGCATTAATATTGTTCTTACAACTCAGTAACAGAACTTTTGCACTTTTATTGAAAAAGGTTTACATTGGTGGATACTACAGAGGAAGGTGAGTCTTTTTGAAATAAAAAAAGAGTGATAATCATCAATTACCACGTCTTCTTTGCTTAGCGAAATATAGAACTTTATGTAACGAGCTAGAAAGTGTCAACAAGTATACCAAAATATGGCAACTCAAACTTATTTGACTATTTTAAATGAACGAGTTGCAAAGACAGAGTAATAAAATGGTCTAGTCATAAGACCAAAAAAACTAAAATTTTACTGTAGTTCTCAGCCTTATTCAAAAAAATTCAGTTTTATAAGGATTATATTAATGCTACATGACACTTTTTAATAAAGTTGAAAAAGTCGCTAATTATGAGTGAATTAATTCTGATCTTAAACAACTACAAGAAGTTAAGAATAAAAGATGCATCTTATCTCAGTTGTTGACAAAAGTATGCAGTAAAGTCTTATATGCTTTATAAGCTAGCTTTGTGGGAAACATAGCATTCTAAGGATACGCCTGTCTCCTTTGCCACCATCTCGGCAATGACCCCTATTGGGATTCTCCCTATGCAAGTGTAAGTTTCGTCATGGGGAGAAGGTTGACATATGCTGCTGTCTGAGACTCGACCTTCAAACTACTCAAATGGTCCCTAAGTTTCAAATCAAGGCTTATACTTACATCATCAATTAAGGTTTCAAATTCAGAGTATTATTTGATTTACTCTAAATTTGGCTAATAATCATTACAATATTTTTCATGAATAACTTATTTAATTCCATGGCCTCATTCACATGACTCCAGCAACTGTGGCTTAAAGCTCAATATCTTTATCAGCTGTTTATTCTGGAAGCTAGCAAGCTGGACCTCGAAACTGTGACTATTGAAAGATATATTTAAGGTTAATACTAATATAACTCATGCTATGAAACTATCACCAGGAGATCAAGAAGCTTATCTGATCTCAAGGTGGGATGCAATAAAGGACAAACCACATGGGAATCAAGAATGAACTTTGAATCACTCTTCTCCATTCCCAATAAATTATGATTCCCTTTTACTTTTCAACAGTACTGTTAATAGTACTGACTTATTCTATATAAAGCATTTTTACAAACCAAATTAAAATTTTAGTTTAATGTCCAATTGTTTAGGACTGAAGTTATGTATTAGCCATGAGAATTGCTTAAAATTTCTGTTCCTTTTTAGAAGGTTAAATTCCAATTCAAGTTACCCTTTATGGTACCTCCAAGTAGCCAATTAATCAGTCATTTATCCTTAGCTTGCTGACAAAAGAGCGCAACGTTAAGAATCCCAACAACGCTCTAATCACCACAAGGGTTACTAGTCGTTCACATTATACAGCAATCAAACTAGTGATTATTGAATAAGTTCAGTACACCAAATTGTTTCATTTTACTAGGATAATGCCCTGCCATTTACAGGCTATTTGAAATGATTATGTTTGGTTTTAGTATTTTTTAGGAAGCAATAATCATGATTTTTGTCTATGCAACAATTGCCAATATCTGGTGCTACTTCAATCACATGGGGTCAATTGATCATATGTTAATAAAAAAACCGTGCTCATTAATGTACTTAGCAGTAACAAGCAGATGGCTTCTGAAAGCAAGAATTATTAGAATTCAATAATAATGAGACTTTAGGGAGAATTTACTAACTAATCCTCTCAGAAAGATTAAATCCTGGAAGGCGTTAACGTAATATATGATTTTGATATTTTCAATTTCAAGCAAATGGTGCTCCCTCATTATTGGATTTACATCTATTGATGGTATCAGTTTTATCAATCAGCACTTCTACCTCTCATATGGTAGAATACCTGAAATGTTGAGTACAACTTTCTATGTGCTGAATTAAATTTTTAAATCAAACCTGAGCTTAAAATAAAACTTATAAGTTACTAAAAAACAAGGGTTTCACAAATAGTGGATAGTTTATGAAAACCACAAAGGACGAAAATGACCTGATAAATACCGCAATATCTGTTACAAACTTGAAGCTACTGGCCACTACACTTTTCAGTGTTGGAGCCAAAAATGCAAGGATCATGCGAACTTTGTCCAAACTCAAGTAAAAAAGTCCAGTTAAGAATCAGAAAAAATCCCTGAAGTCTAGATGAGGAACAAACTTAATCTGCAGGATGTACAGTTCACTAAATAAACTACAAGAGAACTTAGACACCACCAGCCTTTTTGTGAGAGAACTAAGAACTCGACCCCTTCATAAAATCATTTTAAAAAAGTGTATTAATTACAAGGGGCTAAAGAATAGGGGATGACCCCAAAATTGCAACTACAGTCCCTTGACCATTTAATCACTAGATATATGACAAGGTGGAATATGCTGTTAAAATGAGGAGAATTTATGCAGATGCAAAATGAACTTTGTTAGAGTCAACATTCATATACAGACAATTTAGGGATCATTTCCTAAGTGTCTGTACATTTAGTTTAAACTCTAAGCGCGCCAGATGATGCCATCAATCAAGTTAAGAAGTATGAAAACAATCAACTTGCTCTTAAAAATAGATAATAGGCGAAAAGGTCGCTTATCATGGCACAGGAAGGTTATTTCCAACCCAAAACAGATCAATTTTGATGGTCTATTCCAAGTAATTTTAAAATCAGCACGAATGCCATATAATCAAAAACATAACTGATAGTTAAATCATTATTAAACAAATCCAGTTCATAAAGGCTTAAATCTAAAAGAGTGGAATCTATATATTATATAGAATAAAGAAATTTAAAAGAGGAAAAAAAATATCCAAGTATATAGATGCTATAAAAAGAAAAATCTATATTTTTACTTTTATTTTACCTTTTATTTTTATTATATTTTAGATTAAAATCATGAGGGAGGGTGTCCTAAAGGCAGAGTATGTACTCAATGACCACTGCATCCCATGTTTGATCCTGGTAGATGAACTTTTGGTAGATGATTATTATGACTATGTTGGCATTGCGCAACAATGTACTGAACCAAGAACGCAAAAGCAAGGCGATCCATGAAGTTCCTAGCCTATTAAAGCGCCACATGTGGAGGTTTACTATTTTATTATTTCCTTTCTCATTAATCAATTTCTACATTAATTAGTGCAGCATTGTCCCTAGGTCAGCCACATCAAATAAAATATAATAGATTATCTAGAGCTGGTTATTTATACTTAAAGGTCATTTCATTTGAAGGCTTCATGATTATTAGTCATAATAACATCAGCAGAATCTCCTAGAATACTTTTTGGCTCTAAAAATATCATGGTAGCAAAGAAGTTGTCACCAAAGCAAATATCTGTTAAACTATAATAAAAATATCTTTTTAAAGCTATAAAAAATAAAAAAAGTTTATCAGTATTTCTTTATTTTTAAAAATTTGAGGATATATGTAACTTTAGTAGAAGTTTAAGATCATGTAGGTTATAGTGTTTTTTGATTTAAAAAGTCTTTACTGAAAGATGCAGCAGAAACAGGAGGTTTCTAAATGGAAAAAGCTTTACTGAATAATGTGTCGGAATCAGTGGGGTTTTAGATGGCAAGATATGTCCAGATTTATGGCGGAATCAAGAGCATTTGGTACTTTAGTTGCTAATTTAGGCGTTCAATATTTCATAGCGATGTTAGTAGCTTCTGCGCTGTTGGAAATCCATTGATCAAGTTGTAATTTATCTTATATTTGAACACCCTCCAAACTAGCGTTAATCACATAATTTCTGACAAAGCTCCCCCATAAGGTCTTGTCAAGGAGGAACATAACGTTGGAGAAATCTTGCATGAGCTCTATTCACAACAAAGCAAAATTTGACTGAGGCAATTTAATACTCAGGTTCTTAAAATAGACCACTTGATAAGTCCATGACCATAGCACAACAAGAATCTGAATTTAGCTCACTGCACGGAGACAGTAGAGCAGGATTAGATCCCCCAAGCTGGTACTCAGGTAAAACAAGTTTTTGTGCGTTGCTTTGAACCACTTCTCATATACTTATAGTCCCTATAGATGTGACGACTAAAGATTGTAGGAAAATACCTCTTCTGCCGGCCTTCAGATAACTAGCTAGGCTGTTTCAGGCGTGGTTTTTTCCATTATGGGATGAACATTTGAGTGTAAGATCAACTTTCTCCCATATAGAACTCAAAAAGGATACATCTGTCTAACTTGATGCTGCACATCAATATGCCAAAATATAAGCTGAAAGGTATTAGTTCCACCTATATGGGTCAGATTGATCCAACTTGCAGAGGATGGATATCAAAGTCCCACTTGCCCTTTCTACTGCTCCATTAATAGCGGTATGATATGGCGCAGTGATGGAAGTGATAAGCGCCTATCAACAAAATATGGTCAGCAATAGCTTATTTTATTAAGTTCGTGCCATTATAAAATAACAGTAACTTTTGGGCTACCATGAAGGATGAAGACATGTTTTTTAAGAAGGAAGTGTCACTTTTGAAAGTGATGAGGCAACTAAGGTGGCCACAACCCATTTCGTGAAGTGAGCAACCACTAGTATGATATACTTATGGTTGTACATCACTGTAGGTTGCGGACCAAACATGTCAATGTTGACTTTCAAATGGTTTATTAGTCCCATAATATTATGTTGATAAGTCATATTG
The DNA here is from genome assembly GCA_022478985.1 of Massospora cicadina. NCBI lineage: Eukaryota > Fungi > Entomophthoromycota > Entomophthoromycetes > Entomophthorales > Entomophthoraceae > Massospora > Massospora cicadina. The sequence goes on along the minus strand of JAKSZP010002802.1, from coordinate 29,646 downwards.
GGAGGTTTCTGGCTAGCACAAAAAAGACAGGAATCAATGACATTTAGTATTTGACTCAATCATACCTTCCAAGTAACATCATCCTAACTACTATTGATGGGTTTCCTTAAAGCGCCATGGCCTACAGTAGAATGGGTTTCCAGGGCAGTTTTGGCTTCTGCCAGTGGTCAGACATAAGCATATAGGAGGTTCTGACCTGTTTATTCAATATCTTATCCTTAATCAAGTTACTCGGTCATTTCCTTCAATTTGAGGAATCTCAGGAGACTCTCAGCTTTATTACTCAGGTTACTCAATTAGTCCATAAATCTTGTCTTCCTTGGAGGCATAGAAAGTCAATTTGAGTAGTCATGACAATCCATCGGAAATTTTATATATCAATCCAGCTCAATAAACAATTAAAATGTCATAACTCTAGAGTTTAAGCGACCAGTAGGCCATTCATCCGTCTGAATCCTTCATCTGTTGTAGCCATCATAGAAAGACATGATCTGTAACCATTTTAAATGATTCTCATACTAGAAAAGGCGAAATTGCTTATCAGCAAGCAAGACAGATAGGCATTTGTACTCGTTTTTTGCTGTAATTTCTCTGAGCCTGAGTTAACGCTCAACTGAAGTATGTTAAGCGATAGTCAACTTAATTTTAAATTAAGTTATTCCAGAATGGCCCCAACAATGACGTTGCTAGTATCAGTAAAAAGAATGAACAATTTATCAAGTTTGATGTATCAAGAGGGGGTTGTCACAAGAGCTTTCCTTATAACGTCAAAAGCCTTTTTTGATTTTTCCCATTGGAATGGACCTTCTTATGAAGCAGATGCATTTCTGGTTCATAATGATTAGCAAAGTATGGAAAAAATTGTCTATAATAAATGACCATCTTTAAACCTGGATATTGTGTGATCTGGATGGTTGAGTCATTTTCTCGATTGCGACCAATTTATATGCACAGTGAGATTTCTTCCTTAATGACTGTATGCCAAAAAACCATGTTAGTTTATATAAATAGTATCTGGCAGGTTTTAGTTTCAGCAAAGCAGAGCAGAGTCAATCAAGAACTTCCTTCAAGTTAGCGAGGTGTTGGCCAAAAGTGGGTGTGAACAAAGTAACATCATCTTAGTAAACTAACATACATGAGATCTTCAAGTCCCTTAACAAGCCATCTATCACGCTTTGGGAAGTGGCTGGGGCGTTGCATATCCTTGCCACAAATAAGAAGGTTCAAATAACCCCTCGCTTATATAAAGGCACATTTTTCTAATCCTCTAGCATAAGCTCAATGCGCCACCTTCCACTTATGAGATCAATTGCAGAGAATAATTGGTAATCAGATAAGAGTCAGCGGGAATCATCAATTTGTGGTTGTGAGTAACTTTCCTTTGGGCAATGGTTTCAGAATTTCTGGCCACTATGGTTGCTCATGGTGCTTTCCCAAAATCTTATAAATAGGGAAGACGTGGTATGCCTAGCACTTCGCACTGCTCAAAAGGGAAGGGGCCTAAATTCCCCCTAAGTTCACCAGCCTTAACCTTGTTAGAGAGAGGTTTAAAATATTAAACATTAAATTAGGCATAGTAGATTACAAGATATCTATTGAGATTGAGCCTAAAGTATATATAGTAACTCAAAAGCTAAAGTTTAGATAGAAGAAAGTATTTATGAAAGGCAATAGGCAAGACACTAGCCAATAGATGCCTAGCTTAGGAAAAACTTAGCATTAGTTGCTAATAGAAGTAAAAAAATTGAAATACTAGTTATACAAATAGGACTGATTATCCTCAGTTTTTAATAAATGTTAAGTTTTGATTTTAGTTAATATTAGGAATGATACAAATAGTTTTGGAACAGATAATTTATAGGCAGCGGAAACATTATTGTTTGCCCTGCTATTGAAAACTTGGCATTCTGCCAGCAAGTCCCCAAAATAAATATATGACCCAATTTCAGGCGGTGAACTTTTTTCTGCCACATACCTAAATTAAAAATATGATTATTTTGAATCAAAGCATAAATTACCCGTGTTGAGTTACTGTCTATTAGTTGATATAATTAATGGATCACCCTTAGTGATCCAGATACATTCGATCTATTATGGTTATTCTTGACACTTCAAATTAGCTCAACTCAAGCTAAAGAGGGGCATAGAAATGGTATTTATTAATAAGTTATTTAAAATGTGTCGTGACCCCTAGCAAGAGGCTTTGTCCCATAAAGGGCAATGCCCAACAAATGGCATTTGACTGAGGGTAATCCATTTCACCTGATGTACACCATGCTTCTTTTCTATAAGCAAAAATGGCAAGGCCCATGGACTCTATTAAAGGGCTTAAGTAACCCAACATCCAGGAGCTGCTTCATCTCTTTGTCACCTGGGATTCTTCAACCTTAGATTTCTGGTAGGGTCAGGCATAGATTAATGGGCTTTAACCTGCAAGAGCTCTATGCCGCACACCTTTCACCATCCCTTAGTACTCAAAACCATTTTAATATGTCAGCATTAATATTATTAAAGCATCCGCTTGAAACTGCTGTTCAGAGGTGAGGGTGTAACCTATTTTTACTTCTATAAAAGTGATGGTAGTGTCCTCGTTGATCCCTAGGTAATGCAAATTACTGTACTATCAGATGGATTAAACTTGACCAGTGGGTAGTATCCAAACATACGCTATAGGATGGCATTAGGATATTTCCATGGTTAAATTACTGAAATTACTATCAAATTGGTTAGGGCCCTCAGTAAGAAGGATCGAGCATTTCAGGGTAGTTAAGACGCTCTCAAAGAGATGGTTTAGAGTCTCCACGAATATCCTGTAAGTAATCTAGCAGGATAGTAAATTAGATCCCCATGTACAGGTATTTTAAAATTTTGTGGTATAATTATTTGGTTGTTGGAGTATATGGGCATCCCTTCTTGAACCTCAGCACTGGAAAGAGGTATCTTGGTTTTTGGCCTAGTTATTCAGTACTCTAGCCACTCAACAAAATTTTGATGTTCTAGTAAAAAGCTTGAGGTTTTTTTTACTTTCTTTTAGGGACTACTTGGATACTAGGGGAATGAGATATTCTAGGATATAATAATACAAGTCCTTATGACTAATTTAGTATCTAATTTAATAAGTAATTATAGTTTATGAGAAGGTCATAACCATAGATCTCTAGCAAAATTTCTTGGCCAACAAAACCAGTGATAAAAGCTGAAGAGGCAAGGAGGAGTAGGCTCAGAAATTGGTCCAATGAGGTCCTGAAATTAACAATATAAGATGTTGTTTTGACGCTGTGACTTCTACCTTTTATTAGTCAAGAGGAAATAATGAAAACTAGTGATCCGGTATTAACCATGGCCAGAATTTCTCCTAATGGACAGCTACTTCAACATGTGTAACCTCATTACTAAAATGGGGGATTGAGAAATTTGAATTTCCTGAAGAAGTAGTATGTAAAGAGCAGAGTAAAAGATATTTAGACCTTTATATATAATAACATTCATAAAAAATCCATTTCATCAGGTTTAGAAATAACGTAACATTTAGAGCAGGAAGTAACTTTAAAAGCGTGATGAGGTTCAAAGTCGCCATCAGAGTGGGCCTCACGCCTTAAGCTGACTCCACTTTCCTATCTCATCAGATTTTTTCTTCCAACAGGAATCCTTCTAATGACTAAATTCTGCAATAAAGCAATGTTTAAGCCAAGACTTAGATCTCTTGTTTGATCCTAATGCATAATTTTGAAGCCAGGACCTAAATTTTGGTGTTTAGTACAAATTAACTCAGAAAACATTTGCTTCTCCCAACTAGGGCAGATCCACATGAAAGCCTGTTTTCTGTTAGAAAAAGGGTTATGTTGCCTTTAAATTCTTTGATAAGACCTCTTTAACTCAGCTCCTTAGTACAATCTTTTTTAATATGGCATCAGTATCTCTTAGCCAGACTACCATGAAGAGAGTTTGTACACGCTAGAGCTTTTGACAATCTCTAGCCATTTCCATTGCACCTTCATAAATGTATAGATAAGACTGGATGATTTTAGCCCAGGCGCATACTTCTCTTTAGAGGTGGGTTTGAAAAAGCCACCAAGTTCAGAGAGAACATTAATTACTGGTGAAGGAGACTATTTTTAGCACTAGTGGTACCCAACCCAAAAGGGGGAGCCGCCATGCATCTTTATTTACAAATGGGCCAAACAAAGAAATTATTATAAATAAAAAACCTAATATGGCACATCAGCTAACAGCCTAGGAAGACATATAAGAAGGCGAGGAATCTTTGGTGTAACTTTTGTCCAGCACCCGCTTTAGCTGGCAGACCATGGCAGACAGCATTGGGGTGGGAGCATCAGCGACATGGGGCATAAGGAGGTATAGTTGTGGGTTTTCTTTGTTTATGAGGCCAGCGATGTCCATCACCCCAATGTATTGAGCATGCCAATGTGTAGTGAAAGAGATGAGAGCTGGCACACAAGTGAAAGACTTGATGCGCTTGCGTGTTTGGGGGTAATTGGGGTCAAAAAGAGAGGTTTTTGCTGCATTGATGCAGGCGTGGCTCGCACCAAAAGCCAGCTCCTCAATCTCATAATTTGCCTCTTCCTCAAAATCATGGGGAAAGTTGGGGTTAGGAATACCTCAACAAGTGGCTCCATCACCCCATAAGTTGCTGGCGAAGTAGGGTGTTGGCAGGGGCAATTGCAGCCTCAACTGCCATTCTATTAATATTTTTGTAAATTAAAAACCGTTTTTGAGGGAAAAAATGGTGGGCCGCAATTTGGGAGGATCAAAAAATAATTCCAGCCAGAGTGAAATATAGCTTGACATGGTACAGCCATTCACCCTCATCAAACCATTTGAGAGCCTCAAATGGATTGGATCCAGCCAGCACTGGCCAGTCACCAGAATTGTGGAATTGGCAGGAGCTTATTGGAAACGTGCTGTTGAACATGGCAGCTCAGCTGAAACTTAGTCAGTCATTGACTCAGGATTCTGTATGTTTAGTTGAATTGTTAGAATTTTTAATGTTTTTAGTTTTTGATTGCTGCCGCCTTGGAAGCAGCGCGAGAATTCGCTGGGGTTGGGGGGTGGAGGATCAAGCCCCATTCGAAAAATTGGGCCAAACTGGCTACTGAACTGACGCTAGAGGAAGAAGCGGCAGAAGGAACAGAGGTGGAAACCGTAGGGCACTTGCACTTTGTGTAATCAAGCTCAAAGCACATGGGGAAAATGGCGCGGCCAATGTTGATGCACACCCAGAATGGGTGATCAGGGGTAGAACTGATAACTGTGCGAGGGGGAATCACAAGGTGGGTGACACAATGAAAAAAGGGTGGATTATTGCAAAGGCGCGTGGCCCTGCCAAAAGATCTTTTCCATTCAGAGCCATGAATTGCAACACAGGGTCTGCGCCGTAAATGGCCAAACCCTACGTGAGCTCTTGGTAGAGGCGTTCAGGAGAAAGGGTGGAGGGCAACCTTGCGAACTGGACTACCAAAGTGGCCTCATTTAGGAGCTTGGTGCGAATGGTAGGAAGAGGAGGTTTTTAAAATTAAAGCAGCTTAGATGCATACATTACATAAGCTTTGGAATGGAAACTGAGGTCAAAATACCCCTTAGCGGGGCGGAGATCAATGAAGTTGGTGGGTTTAAACACCGCTGTGGCCATCTCAATGATGGCTGAACTTGCATATGGGAAGAGGTTCCCATATTTGACCTGGTTCCAAACCGCAATTTGCTTTGTGGGAGCATCAGGGCTCTGGAGCACCACCTGGGAACTTGTGAAATGGTGGGTCAAGTCCTTAGGGGGGAAATAATGCCCAGTAGTGCTGTGGGCCTATAAGGTTCAGCACAGGTACACTTTGGCAGTGGCCAAAAGATGACAGATGGTAGCGCATCACCACCCTAAGCTGGGGCTGCAGGCAGCAATCGAATCAAAATCAGTAAGCTTTAGCTCAATTGAGTGGTAATTTTATGTATTTTTTAAAAAATATAATTCGGCTTCAATTTAGTTATCAAAGAAAAATAAAATTGTAAAAGGAGACTAATTTAACTAAGTTTACTCAGTGGTTCCTAGGTCAGTTTGGGGATAGCTTTACTAACTAAACATTATAAATTATTCATATTATCCTGAAGATTACGGTACCATTCATTGACATGAGTGAGTGTGAGTTTAGTATCTAGGGGTCTCCAGAGGTTTTAACCTTGGCATACTGGCTTTCTACTTTGGACAACAGGGTATCTGTAAGTCTGGGGAAGCATCCGCTCCATTTGGATTGTGAATGTTCCTTTTCCCATCCAAGAAGGGGCCAAAAAAGCTAGCTTCACCCCTCATCTCCCTGAGCGACCTTGCTCATGTGGTTGAAAAACATTGGGTCACCACTTGCCCTTTAAGGACTCTGCCCCATTCTAGTATTAACTTCCAAGAAAAGATAATACAAATCAAAGGGGTTTAGTGTTGAGCTATTTGAGATTCGGCATTCTCATGGGACAAAAGGCTCAAATGAAGTTGATGGCCACAAGCCTTTGGCATCAAGGCCAGATAGCCCAAACAGTTGGCAACAAAGCCTGATGTGCACATATATTTAAAAATATAGCATTTAGTGTTAAAATTTTGGCAAATCTCGCCAATAGGATTGTGCCATCAGGAAATGCTGCCACAAGTTTAAAAACCCCAAACTGAAGCATCAAAATCCACATCAAACGTTCCTCGCTTGGGTAAATGGATGCCAAAGTGACCAGGTGTGGATGGTTTGGCTGTCCCAAACCTGTTCCTAACCTCATGGGACCTCACCTATGTGAGGTGGACAAGTGAGGTTCCTGCTGCCATTTTAAGTGAGACTCTGATGCTCCAGTCGTCAAAACCATGAAAAATCAGCCAATTGGAAAAACTGTGGATGAACTGAAAGTGACTCAGCCCACCACTAATACATTCAAAGTCAGTTCTAATTAAATTCATTTTCCTTCTCTCTCGCTTGCAGTTTTCCAGGTTAGGTGAATCTTGAGGTCCCCAATCCTGAGCTTTTCTAAGCTATTCCCCAAAATAATCATCTACTTAATCGTTCATAACACAATGAGTAAAATTGTTAGTTGAATTTTTTTAATCTATTAGAAATCTTCTCACATTTGACTTTAATTAGGTTCAAAATCTTCTTGCAAAACCCCCCATGACATCAACAATGTGGCCTCGTGGCCTTGTCTTTACTGTTTCAACCCAGTCATATTGTTAACTTTAGCCTCAGCACGGTCAATTGGGCTTATTGTGTCTAGGCCTCTGCTAAATTATCCCTGATCTTGCAATTACCTCGCCAAGGCCCATTGGCCTTGGGCTTCACCAGCTTGGTTCTTTGCCAGGTTGTTCATTATATCTGAAGCCTGTCAGCATTCCCTTGTCAACATTCTCCCAGCCAATTTAAACCTCATTCAAGCTCCAATGCCACTGGCATCCGGCAGGCCTTTAGGTGAATTTTGCTTCCTCTTGGGAGTCTAGTCTAAACATTATCTGCCTCCATAATGACATAATTAACCATCCATTGTTTCCAGCCATTTCTGACCTCCTCATTGGGATGGACGACACAGTGGTTAGCATCTTCCATATGAATGATTAGTCAGTAGCCTGGCTTCTGTTGTTTGTCTGTTTCAGAAAATCGCTTTTCTGGCAATAGTGGGCTCAGCTGATTGGCAGGCCAATTGGTATGAATATTAATAAGCCGTTGCCATTTTGCCTTAGGCTCGTAGCCAGCAGCACTTGATGACCCCTTGTCATATCCTGTACCATTCAGGGACCCCTAGATTAACCCCAACCAACAATAGAATATAAACTTAAACCAAAAGGCAGATTAGTCAATGGGAGGTATCTAACAATCGGGAAGCTCCAGGTATTTATACTATTAGCAAAAGGGCTACTGCGCCCACTGCAACCTATTGTCTCATCACTGGTTCTCCAAGCTAACCACTCTCTCAGCCTTCCACTGCTCTACTATCATTCATGGCATCAACCCTCTCTCCCTGTCCTTCCCAATGTGCAAATTTATTAGGTTTGGCTCATCCTAAGCCTTGAGATGCCAGTGCGCCATATAAATTACTTATTTATAGAAAAAAATGAATTTGGATTTGGTTTAGTAATTATGCACTGGAAACATCATTATTCACTCGCATAAATTGGGCCATTTGGCCTCATGCCAACACATACTTTGACTCATTGTAGTTAGTCGATCAGATCACCTTTCTTGGGTGATAATTGATTGGTAATATGAGGCGCCGGAAACAACCTCAGCTTCCTCAAACTCAAAAAGTCAGATGTTGCTGACATTACATAATTGATACAGATGGATTATCCTCAGCCACTAGTCGCTAATGATCCTTTCACTAATTTGAGGCCATCAATTAGCTTTTCTCGATCCTAACTTCCAAACTCAGCAGAATGTATAGATTTAGCTCAACCCAATTTGAAGGAGCAACTCAACATACAATCATTTAACTAAACAAAATTAAGTTGATAAGCCATTCTGCCATGATTGGCCTATTTCATCCCAAATCTTGTTAATCATTAGAGGAACCCATCTGGTTAAAATTCCAACAGTATGGATGATTAGCAATTTTGTAATCAGCTCCCAGATGGCTTTGAGAAAACTCCTTCATGGTCAAGTTGCTCCAGTGTACTCTACTTTCCCCATGGTCCGCCCTCAAAAAGAGAACTTCATGATTGGTTTTGCTGATCTGGCCTTGAGTTCATATCCTGACGTTGATCATTATTGGTGTCTGTTCCAGGCCCTGACACCGCCCCTGTGGCAAAGTTGGGTTTCTTCAGCTCCACGGTCTGCACAACCATGGAAGTCCATCCTGAAGAGGAAGAGATGCAATCACTTGTTTGTCCCAATTTTGACCTTATAAAGGAACCGGCTCTTTCCCCCAATCTAGTTACAATCTCTTCTTTATCAGCAAAAATGACTGCATCCTCCAATAAACAAAATTACGCCTACTTTTTATTTCAGTATAAAATAAGTTTTGGGGTACATAAGGTGTCCTTTGTGGCCTAGGTTGACACTGGAGCAGTGGGAAACTTTATGAGTCTGGAGTTGGCCCAGCAGCTAGATCTTGACTTGGACCTGGGACCAGCAGTGTTTGTCGCCTCATCAGCCTCCCAGCCTTCCTATAAAGTACGGCTTCCAGTACCCTTCTTGGTTCACCAATTTAGTTTTTACAATTGTTACTCAGCGATGCCTATCCTTGTGCTCCTGGTTATTTTGGGTGTGGGTTGGTGAAATCAGCAGCATGTGCAAATCCACTTAGAATCTAACACACTGTTGTTCTCCAACGTTCAGGTGGAGGGCGAGTTTCCTTTAATGGATACCCTTACCAATGCCCAAAATTATGGATCTATTACATCCATTAATCCCCTTTAGGCCTTCCACCAGGTTTTTCCCACTGCGTTGATGAGATATCAGAGTATTTTTGACTCTGACAAGGCTAACCGCCTCCCCTCACATACCAAAATCTGATTTAAAGTTTAAGACTACGGTGCAAATGGTGAACATAAACTTCCCTCTATACCCAAATATGGAGGAGGAGGTTGCCATGGATGCCTGGATTGATGACATGCTCAAGAAGAGTGGGTTGTTCAAATTATACATCCCCTGTTACCTCTCCCATTTGCGCTTGCTAAGAAATCAGATGGTTTTCTTAGTCCCTGTGTGGATTATGGCCACTTTAATAAAATCATGGTCCACAAGCCCTACCCATTGCCTTTAGAACAGAAAAATGGACAAGCTAGTTTTAAGTTGTGAATGTTCTCAAAACTCGTTCTAGTAAAACCTTTAATCATATTTGGGTGATGTATGGCCAGAAATGGCTTACCACAATCTGAACTAAATTAGGCATATTAACTTTGAATCATGCCTTTGGGCTGAAGAACGCGCCCACAACATTCCAGAGAATGATTGATAGCGTGCTAGGAGACCTCATATTTTACTGCGCAGTTGAATATAATGACGACATCTTGGTACATTTTCCCTTCCATGTTCATCATGAAAAGGACCTGAAGGCGGTAGTGATTGTCCTTTAAAAGGCTGAATTAATTGTCAAGATGACAAAATGCGAATTTTATTGGGAAGAAGTCACTTTCTTGGGGAATCTTAACTTAATAGATGGGTACGCCATCCCACCCCACCACCTGGATGCCATCGTTAGTGGCCAAAGCCAACAACCCAGAAGAAATAATATGAAGCTTCTTGGGCACCATTACCTTTCTGAAAAAGTGCTCTCCCACACTCTTGCAGTTAGCCATCCCACTCCATGCGCTCACAGGCAAGAACATTTCATCTAGGTGAACGCACAAGTTCCCTCAGGCATTTGCTCAATTAAGGAGGTGTTTTTGACACCCCTATACTCAAGCACGCAGATCTTTCCAAACCTTACATTTTAGTGTGTAATACATCTTCCTCTGCTGTAGAGGCTGTCTTGATCCAGGAGCACATTGAGTTGGAACATTCAATTGCTTAATTTTCCCACAAGTTTTCTTCCACTGAGCAATCCTGCCATCTACAACAAGGAGCTGGTAACTGTGGTATCGCCTTGACCCACTGGCGTTATCTCTTACAGGGTGCTCAGCACGAGTTGACTGTGCAGACTGACCATTAAGCTCTCTTCATTCGTATTCAAGTCACAGAAGTTGGCACACCTCCAGGTTTGAACCTACTGGGATTTGTGTTGCTTCAAATTCAAATACGAGTTTCTAAAAGGAGCATTAAATATTTCCAATTTCCTAAGTCGCAATCCTGCCCTCTGCCCAGCCAACTCAGATGAAACAGATCTTGTTACGGTATTCCCCAACCCAAATCTTAACCATTAAACCACTTGTGGTTTCAGTAGCATACCTAGCTCACAGACTTGCCCATGATTTTGTGGGCTTAGCAGCGCGAACATCATGTGCAAAAGGTGTGGATCTTTTGTAAGCGGTTGTCTTTCCCAATTTTAAAAATACCTATACTCTCTGGCCAAGGGCCTCATTCAGTTTTGGTATCAAGTATGTGTTCCTCCTTTTCTTTGAGCTGAAATTATTCAAGTCCATCACGATCAACCTGCTGTTGGACATCCAGGTACAAGAATTGCATCGATTAGATCAAGCAGATCTATAATTGGCTGGGCTTGTCAAGAGATGCTCCATCCTGAAATGTGATCTGCGTTACTTGTGCTCAGGACAAATCAGATTGGTCAGGCTTGAATGGATATTTAAACCCCTTGCAGCAGGCAGAGGGCTCATGGACATTGGTGTCTGTGGACTTTATTGTTGAGCTACCAAGCTCAAAAGGGTCCACAGCATTTATGGTGTTAGTAGACCGCTTTATAAATTTCTCCTTATTTATCCTGTTCTCTTCCTCCATTACTTCCGAAGAAACTGCCCGTCTATTTATGCGTCATGTATTTTCAATTTTTGGTCTCACACAGGAATTTTTTGGTGACCGTGGTACAAATTTACAGCATCGTTTTGTACAGAGCTCTTGGCATTGTTGAAGATTACACCCTGCCGCTCCACTGCATAATATCCAAAGTTAGATTATTAAACCAAACGAGTCAATTAGATTTTGGAGCAGTACCTGCAGTGTTACGCTTCATCCAATCAGGATATCTGGACGGACGACCTTCCCCTCGCTCAGTTCATGTATAATAATGGTAAACATGCATCCACTGGATTCCCTTATGAAGCTACCTTGGGATATAAACCTCATTTTCTGCGGGCCCATGTCATTGTACAGTAGTCCTGGTTACAGTTTACCATGCTCAGCACATCTGCACCACGCAATCTTTCGTTTAAGAGCACTTGACTAAGGCAGTAAGTGATTATATTTGGTTTTTAGATTAAAAATGGCTCCCAGCTCATGAAATTGAGGTAAGATCAAATATTATGCTCAACACGTGCCACTTGCGCATGCAGATGCCCTTGCGCAAATTTGCATCTAAATTCACAGGTGCCCACTTGGTGGAAGAGGACTTAGGAATGGCGCTTTCCGCTTTTAATTGCCAGCCCACTGGAAGCAGCATCCTATCTTTCATGTATCTCAGCTGTCCTCGTTCAAGTGGGAAATTCCAGCTGCCTCAGAGACCGATATGATTGAGGGTGCTGAGGAAGCTGAAGTGGAGGGCATCCTGGCTTCCAGTTACTTATGCCGCTCTATTCAATATTTAGTTGCCTGGAAAAACTATACGTCTTAAAAAAAGCTGGGTTGGAGCTAGAGACTGTGCCAGCTGTTCAGAACTGGTTGAGACTTTCCATGCTACCCACCCTAATGCTCCCCGTTCTCTCTTAAAAGTCTCTATGACAATGGCGATTGAGATGCCCAAGGCTCACAATAATGTGTTCCTCGCTCAATTACCCAGTGGTGGAGCCCCCCTTTGGCAAAAGGGAAGGGTAAATTAAGTCCTGGAGCGAGCCCCCTCAGTTTGATTGGGGTGTTCCCTTTCCCTTCCAGGAAGGGGCAAAGAAGGCTTGCAATCCTCCTTGTTTCTCAGGGTGACCTCACTCATGTGGTTGATGAGTGGTAGGTCACTGATTACCCTTTAAGGACTCCTCCACCCGTTCCAGAATTAACTTCAAATGAATTAATAATACAAAACAAGTGGATTTGTGTTGAGCTATTGAAAAATCAGCATTCTCATGGGACAAAAGGTTCAAATGAAGGTGATGGCTACAAGCCTTCGGCATCAAGCCCAGATAGTCCCAAACAGTCAACAACAAAGCCTGATGGGTATTTACATTTGGTCAATAAAGCATTTAGTTTTAAATCTTTGGAAAATTCACTGCTGGCATTGGGCCATTGGGAAATGCTGCTCAAGTATGAAACCCCTACCTGAAGCATCAAAATCCACATCCAGCGTTCCTCGCTTGGCCAAACAGATGCCAGATTGACCAGGTGTGGATGGGTTGGCTGTCACAAACCTTTTCCCAACCTCAATGGACCTCCTCTACGTGAAGTGGCCTTGTGAGGTTCCTGCTGCCATTTTAATTGAGACTCTGCTGCTCCAGTCATCAAAACCAAAGAAAATCAGCAATTTGGGGCAACTGTGGATGAACTGACACTGACTCAGCCCACCACTAATACATTCAAAGTCAGTTCTAATTAAATTCATTTTCCCCTCTCTCTTACTTAAAGTTCGCCAGGGAAGGCGAACCTTGAAGGCCTAATCCCAAGATTTTGTAAAGCTATTCCCTCAAATCAATCATCTATTTAAGCGGTCATAACACAATGAGAAAGTTGATAGTTGATTCTCTTAATTTAAATCTTTTAAAAAATTTTCTCACATCTGAATTTAATTTAGGTTCAATTTTTTGCCAAACCACCCATGACATCAACAATGTGGCCCCAAGGCCTTGTCTTTACTGTTTCAACTCAGTCATATTGTTAGCTTTGGCCTCAGCATGGTCAATTGGGCTTATTGTGTCTAGGCCTATGCTAAATTTCTCTGATCTTGCAACTACCTAAGCTCAGGCCCATTGTCCTTGGGCTTCACCAGCTTGGTTCTTTGCTATTTTGTTTATAATATTTTCAGCCCATTGGTACTCCCTTGTTAGCAATCTCCCAGCCAATTTAAACGTCATTTGAGCGGCAATACCCCTGGCATTATGGCTTGCCTTTTGGGTGCTTTTGCATCCCAAATGGCAGGCTAGTCTAAACAAATCTACCGCCATCATAATAGTCTTTTTTTAGCTAATAAACACTTTAAAGTTTTTCAATCATTTGCATGACTTGTCAATCTTTTGGGTCTGATTGATTTGCTGTAAGGTGATCAAGTGAGAACAGGTTTGGTGTAGGAAAGCAGTTTTTTTCTATGTAAAATTTATCAAGTATTAGATCCTTTGTTATTGAATTCTCTTTAATAATCATCCATGCTCCTCAGGCCACATTTAGCAGCTTTTGTTTAAGAGATTTAATTAAGGCTTCTTAAAATTACTAAAAAGAGGGCTCTGATAGGTGAAAAGATCTTGAGGGGTCAACGAGTACCTTCAGGCCCTGGTCCCTTGCCCCTCTTCAGGGTAAATAGTGCCAGTAGAGCTGAAAGGTCCTTTTTATATTAACTTCTTGAAAAGGCAACATGGCGGACTTTTACTCAATTGCTGAATCTGTGTAGCTAATGCCGCGTTATGAGAATCAGTATTTTTGTACTTTCTAATAATTTAATTATTAAGCTCAGTCAATGCGTGCTTTACTCGCTGGTCCAAGTCAGTGGTAACATGGTACATCGTCTGAGTAATCACCATATAGTACATATGACTCCATTGTAAATTTTGGCTAGGTGGTGTTAAAATAAAATAATACTCTCTCCAGTTATCCAAGATAGCTTCTCACTTATCCTGACTAAATTTTTAAGCTGCTTCATACAATTTGAGAAGTTGATGTGAAGTAATTGCAAGAGTTTTAATTGCCGTTGATTTTCCATGTAATACAAAACTTAATACCTGCATCTGATGATGAATGGAGAAGCAAACGAATGGTCAGAGATAAGATTCAGTTTGAGCCACTCCTACTACGTTACTATTTAGATTGGGTGAGTAGTATAAATGCATCAGATTAGAAGCAACCCTTAAAGAGCGACTACAACTAGTTTTTCCCTCAGGGGTGATGGATACAAGCATTAAAGCCTCAACAATCTGCTACTTCAGCAGCCTGAATTTAATAATGCAATTCATTAGGGGCTAAAATAGTCAGGGTTATTGTTGCTCTGAGCTCAAGCGCTAAAGTTCTCAGAAATGGAGTGACTTGGTTATTATAGTTGACCCATCTGGTAAAGCTCATGTTCTCCTCCATATTGTTAGGGCTATTAAAGCTGAGATCATTTATGTGAAAGTAATCTTCATCAGGTAGCCTCAGAAGGGACTTAGCATAAAGCACCATTAATGGATTTATCTTTATACCATAAAGCTGGCTTCTTCAAAGCCTACGTGATAATTAGCCATAACATCACCAGCGATATCTCATAGCAGACTTTTTGTCTCTAGGATAATCTCTTGGAATAATCGAAGTCATTGCCAAGGTAAATCTCTGCTATAACTGCAGGCAAAATTCTCTAGTCAAAGCTAAGAAAAAGTTTAAGATGCATATAGTATATCTTTATCAATTAAAAATTTGGGGATATATGTAACATAAGAAGTAGTTTGAGATCATGTAGGGTATGGTGATTTTTGATTGACAGAATCTTTTTCGAAAGATGCAATAGAAAAATGAGGTTTCTGAATGGCACAAACTTTTATTAACGATGCGTTGGAATCAGGAGATATCTAAATGCAAAGATCTTTTCCAAATAACCTGGTGGAATCAGGAGGATTCAGACTTTAGTTGCTCATTTAGGCGTTTATTATTCATCATATGCTGGTAGCTTCTGCACTAGTGGAAACCGTTGATTAAGTTGCTATTTATCTCACAATCAAACTTCATCTGAACTAGTGCTATTCCCATTATTCCTGACAATTGCTTTCAGGATTCAAGCTGCCACAATTGCTCTTGGGGGACGAGGAATTTCTACAATTGAAATAAAAAAATCCAATGAAATAAATATGAATATGGGTGCTCACCAAAGCCATAATTACTCAAAATCAAAGGTTCTTCCCTGATGATGAGAGGATTAAAAATCATGACAATGAGATGAAAAAAGCTCGGATTAATAAGGAAAAAAGGCGTTGAAGTTTAGGACATGCAAACGGAGCGATCGTCTAAGAATAGTTTAGTTTTTTTATTTAACCGAGGCAAGCCGACCAGGGGACAGGCATTACCGAAAGAAAGAAAGAAATGACATGAAACCTGAACAGGGTCAACTCCATCGAGGAAAGTTTTTCCGCCTCCGGATCGGGACTCAAATTTTTCTGGTTACATCATGGGTAAGGTTTTCGTGTTATTAGACCTACTAACCGCCAATAGCTTCCTTTGGCTGGCACCCCAATCGATGTGCGAAGGGCGGGAGAATAGTTTAGTTTTAGAGCGGCAGAATAAGATTTTCAATTGATCAGAATGATTGATTGTCTACATAGGCTGGTGGCAGGAGTCTCCAAGTACCATACATCAAGCTTATCTGTACAGAGCAATATATAGGTATTATAGCAAAAAGGTTCTTAAGTAAAACTAAGAATGTGAAAAAATAAAAGTTTTGCTGAATAACCTAGTCAAAGTGGGTTAGTAACTGGTTGTTATGATCAGATTAATAAAGATTTGATTTCAAGATCTGGTTAGTATATGTCCTATCACCAATTTTTTGTTCACTTACAAATACCTACAAGATAATAGTCAGTTAAAAGTTGGGATCCAATTTTAATTTTTGAAACTGTATTCTTTTTCAATTGGGAGCAATCACCAACAATGGTTTTAATTGTACTTGGTTGTTGGCCAATAGTCAATAATTTATCCTTAGGTATAACATTTTGGTTTGAGACATCTATTAATCAGGGATGTTTTTGGAGTTACCAAAGCTTTGTAACGCTTATCTTAGTAGTGGCTTATGATTGCTTTAAAACGCGGCCTGCTATCAAGGCTTAGGCTAAACCATTTTCTAATCATTGCTGCTAACTCATAAAAATAATATAATGGTGATTTCTAAAAGCATTGGAATATGCTAAAGATAAGTCATCCCAAAAAAGGATCATAATCTATCTGGCACTATCTTTCAATTAGGTGAATAAGTAAGAGAAGAGCTTTCATCAGATATATGCTTCTTTGGAAGTAAAATTGATGAGCAATACGCTAATTTTACAGTGGTTTAACTAATAAGTTGATCAACTAACTCCCTATATAAGCATTTTGTTATTTTAGAACAGTCCTAATATACACAATATATACTTCTTTGAAGAGTTGAAGGGATTATTGTCTTTGTTTATTACTTAAGCAACCTGGAGTGAGGTAGAAATTAATTTTTTTTAAAAGATAACCTGAGTGTAAATGAAACCATTTGTAATAAAGTACTCCAATGGATAGTTTTCTCCATGCAACTAGAATCTCCAATATTTTTATAGCTCTGTAACAGAACCTGTGAAGTAACCCTACTAAAAAGATTTACAATTGTAATCATCATCTACACTTCTCTAGCATCTTGAGCTTGCCCACGAAAGACCTGCAGTTGCCCTCATTACAGCCATCTGGCTTGTTATGGGGCCTTTGGTACATATTCTGATTTTTACTTCTCCTAAGTAAGCCATAGAACAAAATTTTTCATAATTGGTAGAATGGTTGTTCTTCTGGCTTTCTTGGCTCTCCAATGGGGTCTTGACACACGTATACTGGAATCTTAGTATTAGCTACATCAGACGCCTTCATGACAGGATCTATTATATAACCAAATATGGTGTCTGAATATAATTTCTTTATAATTATCTTGAACTAACAAGGGTTATATCCTAAAAATTAAAGCCCTATCTTTAAAGGCTAGAGTATGTCCTTCACCTTAAATAAGCTTAAAATGTTCAGGTTATTTTTTATATTATTTAAAACTTTTATTCTGAATACTAATAAAATAAGAATGAGCTCTTGGGTCTCTGTAATTCCAACATTATTATCAATATAACAATAATATGTAGACATTTGCAAAGGTTAGTGTAACCTATAACTAAAATTTTAAAGGCCACACATAAAAATTTAAAATTTAAAAGTATTATATACACCTTTTTTCTTTTTACTTGACAATCAACTTGAGTATATCTGATTTAAAAGTAAAGATAACAACAATTGTTCAATAAATTAACTATTTCCAACAATGACCTCAGCTTTATCATCTGCTACTCCAGTATGGGTCAGCGGCGAAACTCATCCTACAATTTCTGACCTGTCAGATAACGCATTTAGACTGGTTTGTCTAAATCTACCATTCTCAGGTTAAATAAATCCCAAGGATCTTACTTTGCACCTCATGCGTGCACCACCCAGCTTGCTACCACCCTAGTGCTTTCATTTATCTACAAACTAATAATGACTATGTTTCAACTATGGGCGCTTATTCTCATTTTCTGAAAAACAATATTGAGCTTGCAACTGCCAATTTCATGCTAATAGGATTTATAATTTACCTCCGAAATATGGGCTATTTTAATATTTCTCCTCCAAGGAGGAAGCGGCTGAAGCTGAAAGATACCCATTGACCTATAAAATACAAAAGTCCCCACAATTGTACTCGCCTAACCATTGACACCACAATGATGAGGATTATACTAACTTCCTAGCTCACCTCCCACCCCAGTTGTTGTATATAAAGCTAATATTGGTGCTTTTAGCTTATGTATTAATATCCATCCTCCACTTCACTTCCAAAGCAGTACTAAAGCCTTCATCTAACCATGCTACCATTAGTACCACCCTTTCCACCCAGAAAATGTCTAAAAAAATCTCCCACATTCTAAGTTGAAAATGCAGTTGACAATTTCTTCTGGGAGCGCGTCAACAATGGATGTCAAGATTTACTAATCTTTTTTAACTTAGACAACACCAAGTAGTCATGTCATTGTAAAGCCTAATGTGCTTCTACTACCAAATCTGACACTGCAACCATACGGTGTACATACTTGGGGTGTCTTACTGACAGTTCCGCTCATGCCTAATTATTTTTTTGCAATGCAATGATGTCGCTTTCTAACATACCCCAACCACACTCAACCAACTTTACATCCTTTTCTAATCAGGAGGAGGCTTGTAAGGCCACTTGCACTCAAGCAAAATCCCAATCAATCAATGAAAATCAGCATTATGCTTATTCCCTAATCAAGCCTAAACCAAAACCTTAACTTTTTTGCTAAGGTTTATAAATAAGGTGAAACTATAGTACAGCCCAAAATTTACCTTAAATTTTTTTAAAAAGCTGTTTTTCACACTCAATTTCCCCTCATTTTTATGCCCACAAAGTATTCTAAACCATTATTAAGTTACCATCAGCTTTCTAATAAGGCGGCTTCTTTGCCTGACTGTCATTCCTTCCACAAAGCTGTTGCTAATTTAGTTGTGATGCTTAAAGCAGGTCTAGCTTCCTCCACTACCTCTTTTAACTTTGCCCCTGCAAGTAAGCGCAACCTCTTCAGTTTGCACCAGAAAACATTGAGCCTTTTCTTGATGTTGTGGCAATAGATGAGAACTCAAGGTCAAAAATCGCTTTCACTAATATCGCCACCTTTATAAGTTTCAAAACTCCTAAATCTAAGGTGTGCACAATCTTGCTGAATATAATCGCTTTTAAAGTGGCAAACCATTTCTTTCAAAAGTTGTCCCTCAAGTGGCCTTGAACCACACTACATATGCCCTAAGCCGTTGATCTCCGCCTTATCCCAGATGTTGTATTCTAAGGGTGAAGCCAAGGAAGCGCGCTTGACTCCCCCTCTCACTATGCCAAGATCTGATAACAGTTTACCTTTGCTCGCCATGTATCAAATGGTTTTTTTGTTTCAGTTCTAAATTTCTCACCTTAGGCGTTTCATCTATTTTTTTGTTCAAATTAAGTTTGTCTCGGTATTTGATATTTCTAAGGTCCATCTCCTTGTTGGCTTACCTAAATTGATCAAACAGATTAAAACTATACAAACTACTTTTATAAAATTATATATAAAACTTAAAAATTTGTCTTACTGTTATTTTAGTATCTTAAATGTAATATAAAAAGAAATTGTCTATGCAACATCAATGTCACTTGTTACAAATCTTACTATTATGTAGAGATAATTGAATTATAGAAAAGACTTGTATTTTTAAAGGCCTTAATCTATTAGGATTTTTAAAGTTAGGGCCTGACGTTTTGGTGAGTATATACTTCTATGTTGTATGGCAAGGTACCAATAAGACTTTAGGTGAGCTTCTGGTGTATCACGTTCTCTTAACATGGAGAAGGACGTTACACCACACCAGATAATTATTTTCAATCAAAAAAATATAACAATAATCTTTTGCTTAATAAGAAGTTTTTTATAAAATAAAGATCGTTTGCAGGAAAAACAATTTAGTTAATGTAATAAAAGGGCAATTGAATCTAACCTAACAGAGCAACTACTGTAGAAGGTAATTGGAGGGCTCAAATCAGGAGGGAACACAAGGCTGAGAAGGTGAGGCGCTTTTTCAGATCAATCTAGTTTAGGGTGAATTAAAGTAAGAAGAAGTCAGGAAATTTTTTGAATACCTTTAGAGGATACCAGCTTTGAGGGCTGCTAAGTGTGACAAACAATTTAAAAAAATTTTATTTTAAAAAAGTTCCCCTAAAAATATCAGTGGACTAATCAACGGTCATAGAAGCTAATTGTAAGGCATAATTTCAAGATATCATGGGGCTTTTGGTATCACTTAACACTTATTTACTCCTAAAAGCCCCTCTGAGCATTTACTGCTCGTAAGAGAAAATATCTGTATATAAATTAACCCTCTGACTTAAATTTACTATAAAAGTATACCAAGGTTTAAAAAGCTTAAAACTTTCATATAACTTGACTTTCCGTCACATTACCAAGGTGAGTGATACATTTTTATATCACTAGGGCCCACCCAACAGATGGTTTGGACACAAATTTTATTTGTGTGTGCCAAATAAAGTTTGA
Organism: Massospora cicadina; assembly: GCA_022478985.1. Taxonomy (NCBI): domain Eukaryota; kingdom Fungi; phylum Entomophthoromycota; class Entomophthoromycetes; order Entomophthorales; family Entomophthoraceae; genus Massospora; species Massospora cicadina. Next base: position 9,125 of record JAKSZP010002802.1, on the reverse strand, counting down.
AATAATCAACTACTGATTTGACGTTTCAATGGCTATCCTATTCAGCCATATTATATGGGGAAGCGGGTCAAGTGGATCATCATCTGCCACATAAGTGGGGAATGCATTAAATAAATCGGGATTGGGCATTAGTAGAATGTGGTAGAAGGTGAAAAAAAGTCAAGTTAGACTTTTAAAGGAAGCCTGCTTTGACCAGGGGCTTGACAGACTGGGGAGCTGATTTTTGGTGTATTTAATAAGCTTTAGAACACAAGAAAAGCTTCTAAGATTTTTCAGTGTTTGGGGCTATTGCAGTTCAAACAATGACAACTTGGTGGCGAGAATGAGATTGTTTCACAACAAATGCAAGTCAAACACTCTCTCTGACCTATTCCAGGAAATCAGTCTGGAAATTATACATGAGATTCCTTTTCATAGGGCTCCATGGCCATGTGGAGGGCTTGGAGGAGGAGAGTAATTGTGGGGGAATAGCGGTTATTTTGACAGAAAACTAATTGTTAGTCTTATAAAATAGGGAAGCCCTTGTGGGGACAAAAAAGGTGCTGGTGAGTGGGAGTGTATGGCAGATGTAAACTTTTGGCCAAATAAATTTGGGGTGAACTAAGAAAAGTTAATAATCTTTGGTCACCCGCTTGAGAGATTTAAATAATAAAAATGGGTAAACATGGGCCAGCATTGTGAGATGATCAGCTTGGAAGGGGCAGTTGGCCCTTAAGCCACCAACCAAGTAAATTTTACTGGGCCTGACAGCAATCTGCTCCTGAACAGTGTGAGAAGATTGATGTTGATTTGCTGCTGCAGGAGTAACTTCATCCGCAGCAGATGAAGGAGGGGGGAAATTAAACTCTCTAATAGAACCTCTGCTGGTTTAATGGCAGAGAAAATGCCGGAGGAAGGAGATTCTGAGACCGCTGCAGCAGTGAAAGAAGGGAACTTCTGCTATAAGTGGTCTATACAAAACACAAGGGCAGATGGTGCAGACATTTTCCATGTGGGCCCAATATGGATGGTAGGAAGAAAAGAGGATCATGTTGCAGGGGTGAATGGCAAGATGATATTCCAGTGGAAGAGTGGATTGATGCAAAGGTATGATGTCAATAGAGATGACTAGCTTCTTTGAGAACCACAAACTAAATTACAGGAAAGGCATCATAAATGTATAGCCCCCCAGGAGCGCATGACCAAGCTTTTTGGAGAGATGGTTGGGTCACCCAGAAAAGTGAACCATCAGATTGGCATCTTCAGGCAATAAAGTGTGAGTGGTAGGAATGATCATAATTTATAATCCAGTAATATCTTTGCCACGACCATGGCTTGGGTTTCAAGATAGAAGCTTAGGGCAAAGTACCCCTATAAATTATTAATCTTTAAATTAATCTGGTTTTAAACTTTCTGATCCATCCCAATGATTGCTGCACCTTCATAGTAAAAGTTTCTCAATACTTAAAGTTGAATCACAGGTTGCCCTGGGGGAACCAGGGGTTTTTAAGCACAACTTGGAAGCGCGTGAGGTGGTGGTCTAGGTCTCAAGGGGAGACATTCAACTGGAGGGATTAATGAGTAGAAGAGCCAGCTTGGTTCATTCTGGAAGCAGCTTAAAAATCCAGGAGGCGGCATATAACCCTCACTTGGGGCAGCAGCATCAAACTCGTCAACATCTTGGATCTAAACCAGAGGAATGAAATGTAGTTGTACACAGTGCATTCAAAAAGTTCTGGGACTAACGTTTTAAAAGACACAACTTTACAAAAAATAAACTTTCTTTTATCATAATTTATTATTCAACCTTTCCCTCTCTATACATATTTATATTGCTAAAACAATTGTTAAAAGGTATGCACATAGTTCCTATTTTCTATAGCCATGTTTAATCCAGCTGTCACATTCTTCTGAATTGTCTCTACTTTATCAAAAGGATGAACCTTCAGTGCCACCTTCAGATTATAATTATCCACCCTATTCACCAGATTTGGCTCTGTCTGACTTCTTTCTGCTCTTTAATCTGAAGGTGGCACTGAAGGTTCATCCTTTTGATAAAGTAGAGACAATTCAGAAGAATGTGACAGCTGGCTTAAACATGGCTATAGAAAATAGGAACTATGTGCATACCTTTTAACAATTGTTTTAGCAATATAAATATGTATAGAGAGGGAAAGGTTGTATATTAAATTATGATAAAAGAAAGTTTATTTATTTGTAAAGTTGTGTCTTTAAAACGTTGGTCCCAGAACTTTTTGAATGCACTGTGTATAATAAAACTTACAAATTTGAAGCTGATCATCAAGTGTTTTTTTCAATATTGAAACAATCAGAGTGACCCAATCTTTTTAACTAATTTTTAATTAAAAGCTATTCCTTGTTAAAATCAATTCTTTCTTTTTTGGAAAGAGCATTAAGATTTACATAATTTGTTTTGACACATTCATAAATTAATAGCATTGCATAATTTTGAGCATGGAGTCACCCTAGTTTTACAAGTAATAAATTCTCCACATATAGATTGATTCATCACAGGACTTATGTCATTATTCCTGACAGACGTTTCTCATTTTTGTAAGGTTTTTAGCACTATGAAGGGAATTATAATATTGGAATAATGGCGTCATATAGTGAGCCTAGATTATAATAGAGGGGAAAACCTTGTTAGTTTATGTTATTATGAAAATTACTATGTGACAGTTTATACTTTTTGATATGAAAGGAAGCTAGCACATAAAAAATTTGAAAATAATTCAGCTATGTAGTATGTAAAATTGTCATTGGTAATACAGAATTGTATTAGCGTTTCTGCTAAGGATGAAAATGAAAATTAAACCATCAATAGTATATTTTTAATGTAAAAAAAGACTATAGAGAAAATAAATGAGAAATATTTTACACAACCAAAAAACATTATGAACTCTTGGAAGAGAGAAACACTATAAGATGGCGTAAATATCATCAGTAACATTTTGACGTTTGATAAAATTGACCTTCTTTTTTATTGGAAGATTATAAGGTGGTGCATTATCAGTTTGCCAATCATTAAAACATTATCAAACAAGTTCCTCCATGTAAGTAACAACAATTATTTAGACATCATTGTTATGGACCAAGGATTAAAGCCTAGACTATCAGGGTCAAAAGATGGAGTGATAACATTTTTTAATTTGTTGAAAAGATATTAGACAAACGCAGAAAAATCCATGTACTACGCTTAAGATAGATGAGGTGCTCTCACTTCTGTTATATATTGAAGTCAATTTTAATTAAAATTGCCTTGAAGGAATTAAAAATAGAGTTTTCATTTGATAAGATTCTGTAATTTAGAACAGTAGCATAATTGAAATGGCCTATAATTAGATGAGGGTGCAAGTTGGATATATTTGGAATCTATGACCACTACCTCTCTTAAGTTCAAACCCAATTGATGAACTTTGTGTAGGGGACAAGATATGATATTGTTAGAAGTAAGCACCAATGCTCTTAACTAAGATAGCAAGTAGCAAGTGTATCTATGGAGCTCCTGGCCTATCATAAGGGGTTCATGTGTAGTTTTATTGGATTTATTCACCTTCCTTATCTATTTTTATTTTTCCATAACCCCATTAATTAGTGTGATATTTCACCCCAGGATCCCACTCGTATATATAAATAAATTAATATGATCCTGTGGAGTTTGCAAAAGAAGATACTCATAGTATTTTTTCCAATATAAATAACTAAAAAAGATATAAAAAGATTAGACAAAACCCTTGGATAAAAAGTTAGGGAAATACGGCCTAAATTTCTTATAAATAAGCTTTAACATGAATGTTAATATGTTGTTAATTTCTACTATACTCTACATCGATGAATCCCCCCTCAGGTTGGGACCATCTAGTACTAAAAAAAGTTGTACTATACTTTTTAGTGATATTTGCAATGATTTTTAATGCTCATTTCAGTTAATGAGAGACTATAAGTAGATCTTTTATACTTTACTTTGACATTTGTAAAAGAAGCAAAAGGAACAACTGGCGGAATATGTTTGACCATCTCTATCATATTATATAAGAAGTGGTTAGATATTTTGCATCTCAGACAAGAAAAATTATATAATAAACATAGCAACAATATAAACTACCGCTTATAGTTTTTATCAAAAATTTTAAGTTATATTTGTAGCAATTATTGTAGTAAGTAACACATAAAAATCAATTTATTACTGTTGAAAATGGTTGTCCACGCATCTGGCTATGTTATATATTTAGATAATAGTTAATTTCATAATTCAACTGATAACTATATAGCAGATCTGATCATTCTAGCTGTTATTACGCCCAATTCCTTTGCATATATAAGGATTGGCCTAAAGTATTAACCTACAGTTTAGAGAATCCCTGACACCCCACTGGCATAATCCTCAATAACTAACTTTATTGGCTTCTGGCGCTGTGGCCGTGATACTCTATCACAATTTATTAGGTCAGTGAATCTATTCTATGATGATCACCCATGCCGGTGTAAAAACAGCAGTAATAGTGTCCTTAAATTACAAGGGCTGTTTGACTATAATTTGATTATGTCTGGTAGAATGCCTCTTTTAAGGGAAAAATACTCCAAACCTTAGTTTATGTCTTTGTGGCACAATTTGAATATAATCATTTTAGTATACCTATTTTGGAGTTCTGCTTGGTAAAAAGGAAAGCACCAATGAGAAATGTGGGTATCCAGCTTTTTTGATGCTCGCTGTTGCTTAGATGCCGCTAGAGTCCACAACAGGGTTATAAAAAAAAGCTAAAAATACTAATAAATAAAAATTTGGTTTTTATAGTTTTTATTAGTGTCACACTTGAGGAAAAATGACCCATCTCATAATCTGTCTGGTCAGTATTTAAACTGTATCTAAGGTCTAAGGAAATACAATGATAAGTTCAGAATGGCTTATTACAGTCTGAATATGGAGATATGAGAATATAGCCTACAAAAGCTCTGAAAATTTACTTCACTTTGGCTGTACAATGGAAGGGTAATTATTCTTTCACAAGATGTAACTGTGGGGTAACAGTTTAATAAATTTTAGCCAATCCCCATTAGACAAAATTATTTCACCTTTGGGGACCTCCGCCAAGCCTATAAAAGGGGGTGGTCTCTGCTTAGGTGTTTGAAGGGAATTGAGCGTGGAAGAGTGAGAAACTGCCTATGGATTCCCCAGGTTCCCTTGCATGATAGGGGCAATTTGATTGCCCGACATCATGCTAAGTGCCCATGAAAAAATTTAAAAATATGTTGCCCCAATTTTTGGGGCTTCAAAGAGAATTGGCCAGGGTCTTTTGGCTGATAAAATCGTTGCCATTATTTAAATCATATTATTAGTATTGTAACTTTTATATATCTGACATTTTCCCTTTTCAGTCAACTTGCCCAAAACATTCTTATTATGAAGCAAGGAGGGATAATGTCTGACATCACCCCCCTCAATAATGTTGGGGGGGAGAATAAGGCCGAAGGAAGCAGCCATGTACCCAATTAATGGTAATCCCAGTAGATAAGGACTTTATAAAGTACTCGTTACCAATCTTGTAGGTGTGGTGAAAGGACCCTCCCAAATTGATTCAAGTTTGCCACTTTTAAAAGTGATGCGGTTATGGTTTTATAGTACCATGTCAGACACTTGGAATGTAGGTAGGGGTTTCAGAGATCATTTGCAGCCTGCCATTCTTTAGTCAACATATTTGTTAACTTGTCATAGCCTCATATTGGAGTTAATGCGCTGAGCCAATCTTATCATGACTCTCTAGGTTTCCTCAACTCTAGAGGATAATACATCTTTAGCTAAGAGGGCAGGTTTTCCTGGTTCCTTCTCATACAAGACATGGAATGTGAACATTTTTAAGATCTAGTGATAACTAATCTGATAGGCCATAAGAGCACTTGGTAGGAATTGATCCCAGTTAAGTGGATTGGAATAGGCCATTTTTCTTATAACGTTGACCAAGGTTCCATTTGCCCTCTCCACAGTCCCGTTGATAGAGGGATTATACGGAACTAAGAAGAGTTTTTGTGCTTACATATAAGTAGCCAGGATTTTGACTACCCTGGAGGTGAAGTTCTTACTATTGTCGCTTAGTAGTACTTGGGGACATACATGTCGAGAGAAAATGTTTTGATACAAAAATGTGGCTGTGGCCTTTGCTTTTTGGACAGGGAGATTTACGGCTTCAACCCACTTATTGAAGTGGTCAATGGCTACAAGTATAAATCTGTTTACACTAGTAGTCTGAAGGAGGGGACCTATTTCATCAGACTGATGGTGTGGAACAGTTGTTGAAGGGGTAGTTGGTTGATTCTGGTATCTAGTCTTAAAACTGGATTGCTTCTTACAAGTAAGGCAGGCTTCCAAGACGTCAACAATATAATCCATAGTTTAATACCAATAGTATGATACTCAATCCACTCATAAGTTTTCTTTGCCCCTCAATGACCTAGAGTGGAATGGGCTTCCAGGATAGCAGGTATGCATTATGAGGGCTGAAGTTAAGGCAGCCAATTCTCCCCTACCTGCTTATACAACTTCCCGTTCTCCACTTTGGTGTTGTGGGATTGACAGGCTATCATCTTCTGACAGGCTCATCCTCATCCTCCTATCCAGTTGGGGACAATAAGAGGTCATGTAACCTCTCCGCTTCACTATTATCCAAGTGAAGAACTGGCAGCTGAGTTAACCCATCAACATACATGTGACAGGTCCCATCACAGTGTTCAATATTCAAGTCGTAATGCTGGAGCTTTAGAGCCCAGCGAGCTAACCTGGCAGTAGGATCCTTCATATTCTTTAGCCACTTTAACAAAGCATGGTCTGTAACTACAGTGAAGGTGGTCCCATATAGGAAAGGGCAGTAGTGCTTCAAGGCTAACAGAACATCAAGGCACTCCTTCTCTGTTTGCTGCTTTTGCTTTCTGCCTTGAAAGTATCTTACTGAAATAGGATATATGATGATCAACACTGTTTTCATCTAATTGCGCTAAAATGGCCCCAACAGCATAGTATATGCGTTGGTAAACAAGATAAAGGGTATTAAATCTGGTTATTGTAGGTTAGGGACTTGTTGCAGCAGTTGCTTTGGCATCTCAAAAGCGGACTTCTGTTCAGCACCGCACTGAAAAGGAGTTTCCAAGATTAATAGACGGACAAGGGGCTCGCTGGGTTAGGCAAACTTAGGGATAAATTGATGTTAATACCCCATCATCCTTAAAAAGCTGGATATCCCATAGATTTTTATAGAACATTTTTGAGATGGCTTCAATCTTGTTCTGTATGGGTTAAATTCCTTCTTGGGAATGGAGTGGCTAAGGAAATCCAATTTCCTTTGAAAGAAAGTACACTTCGAGGGTTTCAACCGAATATTTTTACTTACATAATAGTTGAAACACCTCCTTCAAATGATCAAGATGTTCTTTGAAGGTTTTTGAGAACACCGTAATGTCATCAAGATAGAAGATGACACAAGTTAGCTTCAGGTCCTGCAAAATATGATTCATCGCAAGCTGGAAAGAGGCAGATGCATTGCAAAACCCTTGAGGTAAATTGAATGGGTTGAAAGAGACCCTCACTGCAAATGAAAGCACGATTCTCCTGGTCTTTGGGAGAAAGGTCCATTTGCCAATAGCCACTAGCCAAGTCTATGGAGGAATAGAAGTTAAAGCCAGATAGTTGGGACAGGGTGTCATCAATGCGGGGGATAGAATTGATATCCTTATTCATGAGGTTATTTAACTTGCAGTAGTCCATGACTATCTGATGACCTCCGTTTTTCTTTTTAATTAGAAAAGGTTGAGAAGACCAAGGGCTGTGTGAAGGAACTAGTAACACAGCGTCTAGTAACTGCTGGAGCTCCGTCCTCATTTGCTGTTCCTCTACCTTTGACTTGCAATAAGGTTTGGACCTAGTAGGATGGGCATCACCCACATCGATGGAGTGGCTCCAGCCCTTCTTGTGTCCATAGTCAATGTCTGACTTCTAGAATATGTCTCTATAGTCATCTAGTAAAGTATGAGCTTTTTCCAGCTCATCTGGGGTCAACTCATCCGAGATATGGACGTTGGGTAAGGTACATACCAGGTTATCTGTTGGCAAGCCCAAATCCATCAGAGAGCCAATGTAGTGGATATGTGCAATGTCCTCCACTGGGATTAAAAATTCTCTGCCAATCTCCTGGTGTTTTATTTTCATCATGTCCTTGCCGGTGTGGCTTCCCAGCAGAATAGTAGTAGGCCTCTGGTAGGCTAAGTCTAGTATCCCAGTTAATACCTGAGGCTCCATGGGGCCAACGCCCTTAAGACTTACGAGGTGCAACAAGCGGTGGTGTGGTATTTGGAGAGTGATTTTTGTGTCCACCACTCAATGTTCACCAGAGTTAATCAAGACTTCATATGCAGCATAGAAAGGGATTCCGTCCCTAACATCCACTGAACTTGGCAGTTTTTTGGTATTGCGCCCAGAGATGGAATAATGCAATGTCATAGCTGAAAAGAGATATTCAACCAGGAAAGAGTATTCGTGCTTGCTGGGATCTTTATTGGATTTGACTAAAGGGACTTCATAGGTTGAGTAGCGAGAGGAAATCTTGCTTCATATTACTTATTCCCTCTTACTCAATCATTAACTGGGCACCTATGAGCATATCATAGGCGTTCTTGTCCTAGGTCACTGAAGGGGCTGATTAAGTAAGCTTCCCAGTTTGGATGGGAAATGAAGATTATTCCCCAATGGCACGGGTGTTGTTAGGTCTGGAGGTACCAAATTCTTGATTGTACTCCAAGTCAGGCGCCAGCTTTAATTTTTTGATGATCTTAGTGGATATTACATTAACCAGGGAGCCAATACCCAGGATGGTTATTACCCAGACTTTTTAAATGACCATTTCACCTTGGTGAGTGTTCATCCAAAGTTAGGTGACAGAGCTAAGACCACTTGAGACGGAAAGTGGAGGTTAATTTGCGTTCAGTCTCAGGGTATTTATCCAAGATAAATTTCATGGTATGGACCCAGTGAAGAAGTTGAATTAAGCCAGCTGAGAACTCATTACCATCAATGGCAGTTCTAATAACTTTTGGTCACCCTAAATTTTTGCTGAGGTACATTTCCTCAGGTATGGTGGTTT